>VUYV01000488.1:300238-338357 GCA_008711295.1 Anarhynchus alexandrinus | reverse complement strand
GTTTAATTTGCTCAAAGGCTTGTCGTTGCTCAGGGCCCCACATAAACTCATTTTTCTTTCGAGTCACTTCATAGAGAGGTTTTACAATCTGGCTATAGCCTGGAATATGCATTCTCCAGAAACCCACAACACCTAAAAAGGCTTGTGTTTCCTTTTTGTTAGTAGGTGGGGACATAGATGTTATTCAGTTAATCATATCCATTGGGATCTGGCAACGGCCATCTTGCCACTTAATTCCCAAAAACTGGATTTCTTGTGCAGGTCCCTTGACCTTACCTCTTTTTATAGCAAAACCTGCTTTCAGAAGAATCTTAATTATTTTCCTACCTTTGTTGAAAACTTCTTCTGCTGAATTACCCCACGCAATGCTGTCATCGATGTATTGTAGGTGTTCTGGAGCTCCACCCTTCTCCAGTGCAGTCTGGATCAGTCCATGGCAAACAGTAGGGCTGTGTTTCCATCCCTGGGGCAGTCGATTCCAGGTGTACTGGACACCCCTCCAGGTGAAAGCAAACTGTGGCCTGCACTCTGCTGCTAAAGGAAGAGAGAAAAAGGCATTAGCAATGTCAATTGTAGCGTACCATTGGCTGCCTTTGACTCCAGTTCATACTGAAGCTGTAGCATGTCTGGCACAGCAGCACTCAGCGGTGGTGTGACTTCATTCAGGCCACGATAGTCTACTGTTAACCTCCAGTCCCCATCAGACTTTTGCACTGGCCATATAGGGCTGTTAAAGGGTGAGCGAGTTTTGCTGATCACTCCTTGGCTCTCTAGCCGTAGCCTCAAACCAGGACACACAGGTAAAAACGACTGTGCCCTTTCAGAGGGAAAAGGTTACCTTTAGTGGGATCCCCAGCAGGATTGGCTTATCAGGAAAGTATTTTGGATCTGCTTCTTTTGGGGCTTATGTGAGTTTACTGCTTCACAATTTGTCTTCAGTTGAGAGGGACATAATCAGTCACTGTGAAATGCCACAAGTAAAGTAGGTATTTTATTGATCTGCAGAGTGCCTTTGGACAGGGTAAATAGGCTCTACTTAGGAGTAATGGAAAGTGTACAGGGCACACTGGTTTTTATGGGGTTTATGATTTTGTGGGGTTTTATGGGGTTTATGGTTTGAAGTCCACTTTCCAAAACCAAAAACTTCCTGAATTTTATATTCAGAAATGCTGGCCTGCTGACCAGTTTGCTTAGGCAGCTGAGACAACACCACACAGTGCTGCATGTCAATGCTTGAAGTTAGGCATAAACATCCACATTCAAAATACCTGACTGACTTAAAAAATCCTGTAAAAAATCCTGTAAGACTACAACTCAAAACAGCTTAAATACTCTGAAAAAATCAGTCTATATTTTAGATATCTAAATATTAAGACAGGTTCGAAAATATTGACATAGTCAGGATTATAAAGCGGGATATCCTGTTTTGCTCAGCTGTACTTTAGTTACTCAGTTGTTCAGAAATAAGCTTTCTAGCTAAACTTCTAGGTACACCGAGAGATTATAAATACAGATACCAAAACAGCAAACATAAACACGGTATTTAGACACACAAAGCACAGCTGCAAATGAAAAAGCTTTCTGAACTGCAGTCACATGCTTTTCACCAGCCTCACTGAAGTACTAATACTGAAATCCAGACAATACTGCTTACATTATGCTGAAATTGTTGTAAAGTCTTCAGAAATTAAATTGATGTTAAAAGGGATGACCATACAGAAAACCCTTACTGATACTGTTTTGCTTTATCTGAACCGATGCTAGCATAGTAAAAATGTTTGTCCCTGCAGTTTTGAGAGCAATCAAATTCATCCAAACAGACAAATTGTGAGCGCGATCGCAGCCCAGAAGGCCAACCGTATCCTGGGCTGCATCAGAAGTGTGGCCAGCAGGTCGGGAGAGGTGATTCTGCCCGTCTACTCTGGTGAGACCCCACCTGGAGTACTGCATCCAGCTCTGGAGTCCCCAACATAACGACACGGACCTGTTGAAGTGAGTCCAGAGGAGGGCCACAAAGATGATCAGAGGGCTGGAGCACCTCTCTTATGAGGAAAGGCCGAGAGAGTTGGGGTTGTTCAGCCTGGAGAAGAGAAGGCTCCAGGGAGACCTTATTGTGGCCTTCTAGTACCTAAAGGGGGCCTACAGGAGAGCTGGGGAAGGACTTTTTACAAGGGCACGTAGCGATAGGATGAGGGGGAATGGCTTTAAACTGGAAGAGGGCAGGTTTAGATTAAATAATGGGAAGAAATTTTTCATTGTGAGGGTGCTAAGGCACTGGAACAGGTTGCCCAGAGAAGCTGTGGCTGCCCCATCCCTGGAGGTGTTCAAGGCCAGGCTGGATGGGGCTTTGAGCAACCTGGTCTAGTGGGAGGTGTCCCTGCCCATGGCAGGGGGGTTGGAACTAGGTGATCTTTAAGGTCCCTTCCAACCTAAACCATTCTATGATTCTATGATTACACAGGAAGGGAAGACATACTGGTGGTCTGGGAAGACACACTGGTGGTCCGGGTGAGTCCCAAATCAAATGGGGAATCGTACTCCTGAGGAAACGCCCAAAATACTGCTGCAAGAGGGAGAAGCCTTTCCCCTTCCATTGGAAAGCCCCTTCCCAGGTCTGTGGGAGGCAGATGTGAGATGTTTTGCACCACTCAGGGTGTTTGAACTTTGATAACTGTTCCTGTCATTTGTTAGAAAACATATACCAGAGGGTGAATCTCTTCTGCTGGAGCAGTTTTTGGTCTGAATAAGAAACTAACTATTAATTGTACAAGACAAGAATGGCTGCAGAGCTGATTTTGCTCAGCTAAGTGGAAGCATCTTTTGGGGAAGTCCAAAGTATGGATTCATCCCATGTGCCTTAACCACCAAGAATGTAGTTTAGAAGCACAGTCTCTCTAAAGAAAAGTCATTTCCACCATTAGCAATACAACAACAAAAGCATAAAAGTTCTGTGCCTAAACCAAAGTGGGAGTAACATGAGCTGAAGATAAATGTAAAGTCATTTTTGGCTTCCTTTTTCTCCAGTGAATGCAAATCTGCACCTCCAGAGTCTGATTCAACCTGTCTGAGGTCTGGAAGTGTTTGTCTTTCTCTTCTAAAAGCATAGGGAGAACTGGGTGACTTTTAACTTAATTTAAAGACTTTGTTTAAGCTTCTGTAGTTTGTGAAGTGATTCTGGGTCACTTACCCTTCTGATGACTAAGGTCCTCACACAGCAAATCGAAATTTCTGCTCTGAATCACACAAGGCAGGAACATGAACTTGATCAGGAGATCCTGGTTTAGAATTCCTGAAATGGTCTTGAGTATTCCAGAGTTTTTATAAGATTTCCATGAAAAAAAAAGAAAAGTCTGTCCTGAACCATAGTCTTAGAGAATAACTTAGATTGGAAGAGACCTCTGGAGGTCTCTTACCCAACCCCCTTGCTCAAATCAGGCCCAGCTATAGCAGGCTGCTCAGCACCATGCCTGCTCAGGTTTTGAATATCTCCAAAGACAGAGACTCCACAGCCGCTCTGGGCAACCTGCTCCTGTGCTTGACCACCCAAAGGATGATTTTTTTTTTTTTTTCCCCCTGGTACCTAACTGCAACTTCCTGTGTTCCAACTTGTGTCCATTGTGCCTTGTCATAGAATCACAGAATTGCTGAGGTTGGAAGGGACCTTTAAGATCATCAAGTCCAACCATTAACCTACCCTGACAAAACCACTTCTAAACCATGTCCTCAAGTACCATGTCTACCCTTTTTTTAAATACCTCCAGGGATGGCGATTCCACCACCTCTCTGGGCAGCCTATTCCAATGTTTGATAACCCTTTCAGTGAAAAAAAAAAATCCTAATATCCAATCTAAACTTTGCCTGGCATAACTTGAACCCATTTCCTTTTGTCCTATCACTTGTCACTAGGGAGAAGAGGTCAGCCCCCACCTCTCTACAACCTCCTTTCAGGTAGTTGTAGAGAGTGATAAGGTCCCCCCTCAGCCTCCTCTTCTCCAGACAGCCTATCAGTACACACCATTGAGAAGACTCTACATCCATCTTCTCTATACTGTAGCTCTGCAGCCTGGTAGATAAGGTATTGCCATTGTTATGTACCAGGCCACAGGCTTTGTACTGAGTTTGCAAGGTCTTGGGACTGAGGTTTACTAGGTTTATTGTTGTCTTAACTTGCTTTGATGGGCTTGGAGCTTTGATTTTATTTGGTTTAGTTGCAACATCAGTTTCTCTTCCAACCAGGTGGCTACACCTAGATTGTCTTACTTTTACTTACGTTTGTATGGTACAACAATAGTTTTTGAATAGATGATAGTAATAACTCATTCTTTGTAGAATGAAACATTTACCACGCCAGTGAGGATAGACAGAAATGTGCGCTTGCAGCCCAGAAAGCCAACCGTATCCTGGGCCACATCAAAAGAAGCAGGGGACTGGTCAAACTTCATGCAAAGCTGCGATAATGATTTAGCATTTGGGGCAACCTCATTTGGATCCAGCACGTAATAACCAGCAAAAACTCTCCAGCTCTGCTCCACTTGTTCTACAAGGGGACCTTACGCAAGTGCTGTTAGCAGGTTTGCCATCTGCCGAAAGAGAGGAGGAAGAGCCTCGTAGGCGTTCAAGTTTGATTCCCCGACCCCCACATTTGGATTAATTTAATCTCTGAACTCGCAGCAGTGATGATGAACACCGATTCCCTGCTGGTCTTCCCATGTGCTGCTGTCTCTGCTCACTGCTGAACTCTGCTCATGCAGATGTTCTTGAATATTAGTGGTTGAAACATTGGTCCATGAGCGGGTCCCATAGGCACGAGCAGAAGTATCAATGTGCTAAATGCTGTTAAATGAGATTAAAAGCGTGTCTACTCTCTAGCCTTACTTCTCCCAAATGACCAGTTCTTTGAGTCATCAGACATTTCACACGCAGTAAGCCCAGGCAGTACCGGCATGGACCCGAGCTGATGCGAGGCGGCAGTGGTGCAGCTGCCCCAGTAGAGACATCCCCATGCCAATGGGCTGGGAGTGGGTGAGAAGGTGTGAGTCTGGAGGCTGCCACTGCTACGTGGGGAAGCGGGGGTGGATTTGAACCCAGCATGGGACAGGCTGGTCCCAGTGCTGCTGTGCTCCATTCCCCACCAGCTCACAGCTGTAAACATCTGCCTGCCTCTGCTGCTGCCTGCCACCTCCGCTGCCCAGTGGGACAGGCAGGGCTGTATGAGGAATGGGAGCAGGAAACACCAAGTGTGAATATTAGCTGTGGGCCAGTAGAAAGTTATGTGGCTACGAGACCTCTGCTGCCACCACCACATCTTTGACACAGAGCTCAGAGTGGGATCAGAGCTCACTAGCTGCTGTGATCCCAGTGGATGCTCCCTAAAAGTCATCCATGCTTTGAGTCAGCTACGTATTGTCTTCACCAGCTGTTTGGAGTTGGCTCCAGCTGAAGGTACCTCCTGCGTGTGTCAGCTATGCCCACCCACATTCACACGTCCCTGTTGCCAGGATGGCATTTTCATTAGTCACTGTATTTATTGACTCCTAACGAATCATTTTTCTTGCTAATGCAGTATCAGAGCTGAGTGGTTGCTCCAGGCTCACCTGGAAGATAGCTCTGCTTCTTGAGCTTTTCAAAGAGTTGTGGCTGGGTACAACCTGCCCCGTTTCTCATACCAGTGGCAGGATTGGAGGACTCTTTCTTGGCTCTCCTAACCCAAGACTGTATGTGGCCACCAGGCTGTGGGGTCAGCCTTTCTCTGGGAGTGTTTAATTACTTGCAGAAGGATGACATAGGCCAGCAGAAAAGATCAAAAAAAGGCCCTTTCCAGAAGAGCTCAGCACATGGTGCTGCAGCAGGTCTCAAGGTTCACACCTCTTGTCTGACTCAAGAAGGTCAAACTCTTCCACCTTCAGCTCTCATCAAACTAAAAAAAAATGTTGATTTCATTGCGTTTTGGAATAAGGAATGGATGAATACCTTTGGATGGGAAACACAGAACACCTGTAAGCCAGAGGGGTCAATGAATGTAGGTGCCATTGAGCATCACTTCAGGTAACCTCATGTAGGGCTTCTGTGATGAGGGAGATTCAAGCACCATCAGCTGAATTTACAGTGACCCTGTTCTCCTGCCCAGCTCAGCAAATCTCAGCCCAAGTAGCTGCTTGGTACTGGTCTTAGGAGAACCTCAGCCAAAATGCATTCCTTGGAGAAGCGCAACCAGCTGAGAGGGGCTTTCTGCTCCTGATGGTGCTATATGGGGGTTTGGGCTTTTGCATCCAGTATGTTTGCAACCACAGGCAAATAATAGGAGAAGGGAGAACCTGCAGTAGTTGGTTTTCAGTCTTGAAAGGAAGGGAATGACTTTCTTTTCACCTCTATTCCATTGACTAGCTTAACCTCTGGAGCCCATTCTTGAGAGTGGGATCTCCACAGGGACCTGAGCACCTCCAAGAGGCAGGGAAGGCTTTCAGCAGCTGCAGGATGGATCACCAAGGACCAGAGGAACAGGCAAGGGCAAAGGCTTGATTAAAAGCAACAAAGGAAACGATGCAGCCAGTCCTCAGCTGCCTCGATGTATGCCTGCGCCCATCCAGTTACCCCCACCAGCCTGTGATGGAAGGGTTGATAGCACTGGGGAGGGAAATGAGACTGACCTGCCCTGGGCTTCACACATCTGATTTATGGTCTGTTTGGGGGTTTTTTTGGTTTGTTTTTTGTTTTTTTGGTTTTTTTTTTCCTCCCCAAGAGAGTCTTACATAAAACCCAGTGTGGATTCCTGAAAAGCCTCCCTCCCTCCACCACCTGGCCAAGCCCAGACTTGGGAAAAGGCCATTTATACCAGCAAGGGGACAGGCTGCAAGCAGCGAAGGCTGCATCCATGCAGGATCCACCACCCCAAGCACCTCCAGCCACGGGATTTTCCTTCTTCCCAAAGCTGCCAGGCCCACAGTGAGCCAGGGAGCCACAAACACAAACCCCTTCTACTTGTGGGCAGCTGCTATATTTCCTGTTCAGCTTAAAAATCAGGTGGGTTTATGGGGGTCAAAACGCTCTTAGCCCCACCATGACAGGTGAACCAGACGACATGTGCTGCCAGGAGGTGGCAAAATACCTTTTTGTGGGCAGCTTGACCAAGTGCCAGTGGCTGCAGGAAGTTTTATGGCTGCAGGAGGCAGAGAAATCATCCCTCCCTGCCTCCGCTGGAGGGACCAAGGGTGCCTGGCTCAGGTGTAGACACAGCTGTAGGTAGAGGAGATGAACCTCAGCCCTTGAACCAGACTATTCCAGTAGCAACAGTGGGGATTTGCTAGCTGAGCATCCATGGTGAGGGAGCATCCAGAGCTTTACATGGCCTTTTCTCAACTACTGTATTACAAAGAATTTGGAAAGTTAATCCTTAAATCCTTTCTGGACATCTTAATTTTTTGGACATTCCCTATAAATAAAAAAAATAATCCAACAGCTGCACTGCTTTGGCAGGGATGCTGGCATGGCCGTGCCTTCCGGAGGACGGGAGGAAAGGGGGCCACTCTCCCAGCCAGCGCTTCCTCCCACCACTGCTGGTCACAGCCAGGGAGGTGAATCCCAGCTGCTGGCTCTCAGGATAACAGGAAGGCTGCACAGAAATGATTGCTCATCATTTTTCTCACCGCATTCAACCACTGCCTCGTTGGCAAGGTTGGTATCCCACACCAAAATGGTCTAAAAAGGCCTCCTCAGGTGTTTGGCTCCTTTCTGTCAGAAGTGGAAGGTGATGAATGCAGCTCCAATGGCTCAAAACACCCGGCAGCTACGTGCATCCTCAACATCCTGCCACACTCCCGCAGAACACACTCCCAGGGTCGCCAGTGTTTGCTGGCACCCAAAAAAAAGCTCCCCCAGGCTTCCAGTCTTGGCCGCAGCCGCTTGGCTGTCATTTTCGCACAACAGCTCCAGCTGCGGCTTCAACCAAGGCAGCCAAGGTGCAGGGACCACAAATCAGCACAGTTGCACTCCTGGCAATGGATTTTGGGCTGTTTATGGCAAAGACTTTCAGGCTTGGCTATGGTTTTTTTTGCCTCCTACCAAGACATTTACCTCGGAGCTAAATGAACGTAGTGTTTAACTGCTGCTCTCCTGCTGTGGGCTAGCGGCAACCCAGAGATTTACTTGCCCTCTGGTGCAGGGTGTAACATCCCAGTTTAACAAGGGCAGCCGCATCCCAGGGAAGCGGCTGAGGAGCTGAAATGCAGCCGGAGGTCCATGGGAGCAGAAGGAGGCAACTTACCTGCTCCAAGCCAGCAGCGGCACGCGAGAAAACAGAGGTATCTTGCTGCAGATGCTACTGCTGTTTAATAAAAGCATCCTGCCTAGATGGCTGTCGCTCAAAACACTGCCAGGGCTGCAGCAGGCTGGCCTGAGCCAGCTCAACAGTCAGGGACTTGCTAAAGGTTGTAAGCAAGTTGCAGCTTTTTTTTTTTTCTTTTACATCTTTTTTTTTTAAAAATAATCTAATTTTACTTCTCTGACAACCACTGTGTCTTAAGATTAAGGTAAGTCCCTCCTGACCTTGAGATAAACTATGTGAGGAAAAAAAACCCAACCCAAAACAAAACAAAGTGCACCCTCAGCAAGTTTGCTGACGACACCAAGCTGTTTGGTGAGGTAGACATGCTGGAGGGGAGGGATGCCATCCAGAGGGACCTGGACAGGCTGGAGAGGTGGGCCCATGCCATCCTTATGAAGTTCAACAAGGCCAAGCGCAAGGTCTTACATCTGGGTCAGGGCAATCCCAAGCACAATTACAGGCTGGGCGGGGAATGGCTGGAGAGCAGCCCTGAGGAGAAGGACCTGGGTGTGCTGATCGACAAGAAGCTCAACATGAGCCAGCAATGTGCGATCGCAGCCCAGAAGGCCAACCGCATCCTGGGCTGCATCAAAAGAAGTGTGGCCAGCAGGGCGAGGGAGGTGATTCTGCCCCTCTACTCCACTCTTGTGAGACCCCACCTGGAGTACTGTGTCCAGCTCTGGAGTCCCCAACATAAGAAGGACATGGACCTGTTGGAGCATGTCCAGAGGAGGGCTACGAGGATGATCCGAGGGCTGGAGCACCTCTCCTATGAAGACAGGCTGAAGAGTTGGGGTTGTTCAGCCTGGAGAAGAGAAGGCTCCGGGGAGATCTTATTGCGGTCTTCCAGTACCTAAAGGGGGCCTACAGGAGAGCTGGGGATGGACAAGGTCATGTAGTGATAGGACGAGGGAGAATGGCTTTAAACTGGAAGAGGGCGGGTTTAGATTAAATATTAGGAAGAAATTTTTCACTCTGAGGGCAGTGAGGCACTGGAACAGGTTGCCCAGAGAAGCTGTGGATGCCCCATCCCTGGAGGTATTCGAGGCCAGGCTGGATGGGACTTGGAGCAACCTGGTCTAGTGGGAGGTGTCCCTGCCTATGGCAGGGGGGTTGGAACTCGATGATCTTTAAGGTCCCCTCCAACCTAAACCATCCTATGATTCTATGATCCCTACATCCATTCATTTAAAACCTTTGCAGGTTCTCCCTCCTTGTGCCGAAGCTGAGGGCTGCACAAGGCTCCAGGACTGTCACCCACCCGGGCTCCGGCACCCACCCCCTGCCCAGGCTGAGTGAGCAAAGCCAAGGGATGGAACTGGGCTGGCTCAGCTGGGTACCTAAAAGGGGACAATGGGGGTATCCAGCTCCCCACAGCCCCACCAGCACCTCTCCCAGCACACCAGATGTTCCCTCCACTGCATGAACATCCCCAAACCTGAGCTCTTTCTCCTAAAAGCAGAGGGGCAGCAAAACTGTGAGACACAGAGCAAACATTGAGGGGGAGCAGTGGGGTGGGAGGACCAAAGGCCAAGGGGACCATGGGCCCAGCACAGTAGCTGCTTCCTCCAACCTGAAGACATCACTCCCTTAACCACAAAGGCACAAAACTAAAAACAGAGGGTTTTTTTTCCCCTCTTTATAACGCAATCAGCCTTCCTTCACCTTCCTGGTGGGTGCAGGAGCAGCCTCCCGGCCCCACACAGAGCAGAGACCAGAGCCAGCACAGAAAAGGTTTCATACCCAGCCCCTTAACCTGCTCCATGAGGCTCAGGAGAAGAGCTGTTTGGATCCTTCCCAGCTCTACAGCCCTTCCAGCCACCGAAAATATCTTCCCAGGAATGCAATATACAAGCCTAAGCACAGGTTTTAAAAGAAGATGGGGATAGGTTTTAAAGCTGTCCTTCAGTTCGGGCTGTGTTTAAGCAGCACCAGGGTAATTTGTTATGATGGGGGACTTTTACCAGTTTAGTAACTCCAAAGCTGCAGTGTTACAGCAGTACGACGCTTCCCTTCTCAAATCACTTCAGCTTTTCAGCCCCAGAAAACAGCTGCTTGAAATGAAGAGGGACCAGAAGAGGAAGAACTGGGTTACGAGGAAATACACTGACTTCATTTCCAACCCAGAGTTGCGTCACAGACTGTTGACAAGTGCATTTACCAGCCACGGGCCTCCCACTTAACAGCGTGCAGCGACTCCCAATGCAAGGACCTGGATCCTGACTTTCCCTCACTCTGCCTCCACTGCAGGCGTAGCACAGCTGAGACGGCTGCTTGTCACCACCATGGTCCTTCCCTGCCATCAGGCGTGGTTTCACCTCTCCTCCCTGGTGCCTTGCAGGCTTGACACCGCAGAGCAGCAAGACTTGCCTTTTTCCCTGAGAAACTGAAGGCAGCAATGCATTTTTGGTAAGTGCAGTGCAGCCAGGAGCAAAATCACTTCTCTTGCAGCTCACTGGGAGATGAACAGAACAAAATCCTGCATCTCAAGAGCCTTTGAATGGACACTTCTCTACAAGAAGCGGGAGACTTCCCTTTAGAGGCTCCGCCATGCAGAAAAGCATTCGAGATTGATAGGAGCATGTAACCCACGAGTTAGGCATGTTTGCACACACCAATTGGAATATCCCAATTAGCCTGGAGTACAGACAGGATGGCACATAATTTGCCACACACCATTCAACCCAAGAGCAAGGCTGTGCTCATCAGGCTTTTAAGCACCTGCTTTTCAAAGCAGCACCTCATCATCTGTACCCAGCTGCCACACAGCTATTTGCACCAGGCTCTTGCCCAGGGTTCCCAGCCTCAGCATAACCAGCCAGGCAGGGGCAAGAGCCGTTTTCATTCCCACATCCCAGCTCCGCTCAGTTTTTAACACTTTGACTCACTGGGAGCAGGAGCTGGAGGTATTAGGGGCTGCACGGCCATGCAAGCACTGCTCTGCCCACACTGAACTTACTCCACTAAGAAGCCAAAGTCTCAAACTAAACAAGTGCTTACTATCCCCTTCCTTTCAGGCTCCCAGTTTTTAAACAAAGACGCAGTGGAAAGAGTAAGATGGCATCCTCTCATGGCCCTGTTAAACAAATCCTCTGCAAGGACAGGGAGAACCAGCTCACAGTGATTAAATTTAGGCTTTGAACCTGCCTCCCTGCCTTTCAGCCCCCATTGGGTGAAGGCAGAGAGGAGCATTAATTTACATCGCTTAGATTACACCACAGTTGGCCCTCAGCCAGAAGCGCAGCTGGCCCAAGACTCTTTCTTGGGAAAGCTAAAGGAAAATATGTATGCAAATGAAGTTCCCACAAAACTAAAATAGGGTGTTTAAACCAGACAAGAACCTCCAAGATAACTGGGGCATGCTCCACTCCCACCTCCACAGACAGTATCTCACTCCTCCCAGCCCGCTGCCACATCTATCTGACCCCTGCAGAAACCTACCTCCGCCTCAGCCCTCCGGCACCAGCACTAAAACCTGACATGAGACAGCAAAGATGCCAAAACTGTGCTGAAGTGGAGGCCTGAGGCCTCCCAGATCAACAACAGTTAGGAAGCGGGTCACGTGCTCCCCTTTCAGCCACCTTAACCTCCTATACCTGTAACAGTTAACGACCTGCAGTCCAAGGCAACATCGCCCATCAGGCACACACAGTCACGTTGTCAGCAGCAACATAAACCCCCTTGTCCCAGTTCAGGCCCTGTGAAGAAGGCGTTTGTGTTCCTTTATTCAATCCAGACTGCCATGAGGTCAGACAGGTAGAAAGCGCAAGGAACCTGTTACTGTTGCATCTCAACAAGAACCAGAGAAGCAATGGCCATTTGCTCCAGGTCTGTCAAACAGATGCATTTCCCAACGAGGAACACAGCAGGAACAGAAGTTATAAAGACTCGGGTGAGTCTCAAAGCACCCACCTCATAATAAACCTAGGATAGGGCCAGGCCATTCCCACATCTCCCTCCCCAAGGCAAAGGCCAGTACAGAAAAACCCCAAATCCTGTAACTTGACTAAGTTCTAGTTTATCTGCTCCTGAATAGCTGTCAAATACAGAGCAGCCAGTAATACAGCCAGGCTGTGTTGGAAAGTGTAGTGATTTCACCCCCTCCCCATGATGTTCCCACTACCTGGGCCAACAGAGTGCTGGTCTTAGATTAGTGCCCCATCCATCCTCCTACCTTCATCCTGAAGTTATACTACAACTGGGGACAGACTCTAGTATCCTTGTCTGACAAAGCAGCTCAGCCAGCACTCAGCTTGAGTAGCACATATTCCATTCTGGTTTTTTTTTTAATTATTAATTTTGGTATCTTCCAGAGATAGCAGTCTCTCTACAATCATGAAAGAACGAAGAAGGTCCACTCCACTACGATGACATTTCTTGAGCTTTGCCTTATTCCCCTCAGCCTGCTCTTGCACTCCAATGTCACAGGTAGAAAATGCGTGAGGTCTGTCTGGAGACAGTCAAGTTGCAGTGCGCTAGCGCCAAGCTATACTACTGACAGTACCAAATCCTTGGACAAACATCTTGCTGCAATCTCTCCTGCAAGTCACCCTAAGATACACAGTAGACCAAAAGGCAGCACCTAGAATGGGTTTAAATGAGTTTTATTTTAGACAACCTACATGACAGATGTTTGGGTTTTTTTTTTTCTTTTTAAAACAATGCCTCCACTCCAAATCAGGGTCAAAATAAGTGAATAAAGCTCAAGATGACATCAGTCCAGTTGTTAGACATCGCCAATTCCTGGTGTTGTGCCGATGAAGAAGAAACAGCAGCCAGCTATGAAGACAGGTGATCCAAAACCATACTGTTTGATTCGTTACTGAAACAAGAGTAGCAAGTGTTAGTTCAAGGTCTTGACAGTCAGGGTAAGTTTCTGTAACTTATTGGTGTATTCCCTAATTCAATCTGAGCTGCCACAGTCAGGCAGGCAGAAAGCGCAAGGAAGTTATTTTTGCATCTTAGTGCAAACCACAGAGCAACAGTACAAGTGCTCATGGTCTATCAGAGGATGCTGAGCATTTCTACGATTGTGCAGAGCAACTGGTATCAGCTGCTGAGCAAGCCAGACAAGACACTCATTCACAGCTTTTTTACTTGACACACCAAGTTTCAGGTTTCCTCTCAAATAAGAGCATGTCCTAAACAATTACTAAAGCTTACAATGTACGTGCTGTCTCTTACGAGAGCTGTACCAAGAAGCTGGAACAGTTTGTTGCCCACTGGAACACCTTGCTACTATTCTTTTAACCCCATGTACTTCAAGATAGGGTATCTGAATTACAAATCAAAAAGGTCTGCACAAGTAGGGGAGACACACACAAGCTTCTGCTCTGAGGAAGCACCTTCCAGGCAACCGCCTGTTCTCGGGCCCAGGACAGACATCACCCTTCAGTCAAGCTGCAGAAGGTGCTGTTTTGGGGCCAATACATGTTCCCCTAGTTAGGCTACTGCTCCACCCTAGAAATTGGTTCATCTTTACATGACTTGCATACCAGAAAGCCTGTAAGAGGCTTTACAGATAAATTTAGCTGGCTATAAACAGACTTCATAAGTCCACAATGACTAGGCAAAGCAATTGGTGACCCAATCCAATAGTCTGCAATGAATTCCATGACTCTCCGAATAAGTCAAAAAATGCAAGTGTTGGGATTCAAACACTGTTCCCTTGCAACCACATTCCAACATAGAGTAGTTAAAGATAAAGCAGAGCACAGGAGCTGTCTGAGCTCAGGCAGCTGGAGATTCCAGACAGAATAAGGTTAAGTACTCGGTCAAATATTACCGCGTTCCCAAATTTAGGGCAATTAGGCAGTTCTTGCATAACAAAATAAGGGCATCAGATTAAGTGAAAGAAGATGGAACGTGACCATGTAAGGTACTTCAGAATTAACCCCACAAGAGGGATTCAAAGTAGAAGTTCCATTTCAGAGGACACTATCTTTAATCTAATAGTTTAAACCATTACCAATTACACACATCTCACCAAGACAATTCTTTCCGCATTTCTTAGCCATTAAGTCACCATGAATCATTGCAGTGACACTAAGTCCCCATTTAGCATAACTGAATAGTATGGGGACATTTCAGCCACTTTGTATAACATGAAGCAGCAATTAGGCTGTACTTACATGAACTTTAAGTTTTTAAACTGGCAGCTACTGTTCAACTTTAACAGGGATACAACAGAACAAGCAATGCATTGAAAGAAAGAGCTAATCATGTAGTTACGCACATTCATCCAATTCAGATCAGTACTTACACATTTCTCAATTTCTAAGCCGTCCTTAAAGAAAATCATATATGGGGTCACGCCATCCTCACGGAAATCCAGGAGAGCCACCATACCATCTGGATTCATGTTCTCTCCTACAAAGAACTTCAAAGAAATGTGTTACTGAGACATTTAATCAGCTATTAACAGAAGAAAGTGCCTTTTTATACAAGAAAGCTACAACACCTCCAAGTTCAGTTTAAACGTCTCCCTGAACAGCTGCAGGGATTTTGCTTTCTGCAGCTTGTCCATTTTAGTACCACGTAACTTTAGTACACACTGCTAGGAACAGCAGAGTAAGACACAGCAGGGGCCAAAATGATCTATCCTGCAAGTCTTAACTCCACAGTTCCTAAACTGTGATAACTACAAATGTAGTTAACTACAAGTGTTGCAAGCTGAAACGAGATTCCCAAACAATAGTCTTTTGCTATTGCTCCTCTCTGACTCTCAGAGCCCTTAATACTCTCAGAGAAGGTCAACTTAGATGTCCTCACAACAGGAGCCCTCAAAACTTTTAACAAGCTAGTTCAGCAGATGAACCAATTGCAGCTTGTATCACTGCCATGCTGCTGTAAGGAGATGCAAGTTTCATTACCTGGTAGTTTTTGAAGTTAGCAAGGATGTGTTTGATTTGTTCTGCAGCCCCTGTCATGAAAGGCTTTACTCTCTCTGGTTTGTGTTCCTCAAGTCTGGCTTTGATTCTGCAAGGAAAAAAAAAAAAGCTCTGGAAACACATTCTAGCTTAGTAACTTCACTGTGCAGCATCACATCATAGCAGAAACAGTTACTAACAGTCAAACTGTTTGGTTTTGCTGCCTTTCTCCTCTCCCTCCAAAAACCCCCAACTTTTAACATAATTTTGCTAGCGAATTAGCAGAACAGTGTCTGCCACTCATATCAAGCTCAGTTTACTTCTATGCTAGTGGCAGACAAAAAATTAGAAAGCCATTTCCATAGCACCAAAAGTGCTATCTATTAGTAACACAAAGCATTTTCACCTTTAATACTAACCCACACTGAACCATGAGCAACAAAAATTATACATTGAATTAGCAGAAAGTTCCATTCACACAAATTACTTTTGACATTTAAATTGTTAAGTTAGAAAAGCTTCAGAAAGCTTTTCTTCACCACCTCACCCCCTTCCACATGAACGTTTGGCAATAGAGGAATCCAAAAGAAAACAGCAAGGTTACAAATAACATCCAAAGCACGTGATCAGGTCCTCTACCTCAGCCAAGATAAACTTAGATATTCCAGTATCAATTCTTTAGAGCTCCAGTTTTGCCAAGTATTAAGACATTGTTGAAGTTCACAGCCAGTTTGGCACCTGTATCAGAACTAACACCTACTAGGAATAAAGTTCAACACTGTTTCTAAAATCTCAACAACTGACATTTTGCAGTCTCATTTAAAGAAAAAGCCTACCAACACTTACGCCTTCATGTAGTCCTTGATGTACTTCTTGTAGGATTCTTTTGTAAAGCTGGTTTCCTGAAGGTGGTGGTTTATTACTATATCAACACCAGTTATGACCGTGGCTTCTGTTCCATCTCCCTCAGGACCTTCAGCAGAGGCATTGCCACCAATTAGAGAGTCATCAATTTGACCCTCTGTCCTGGTGACCATCTAGATTTAGAGACATCAAAAAACTTAACGGCTCTGCAAAAATCTTAATGCTACCGCTCTCACACATCTATGACCTGACAGCAGGGCATGACTTCAGAGCCACAGTTAAGTGCAAGGAATCTGACTGCAGCCCAAGCACAGATTACTTAAGCCAGGCTCCTCTCCCAGTGCCTGACCAAAGTTTCATTACACCACCAGCGCTGCACTCCAGCTTGCCTGCCCCGGGCTCTCTCCCGCACCGCTTGGGGCAGCAGCCGGCCCTGCCCCGGCCACAGGCACCAGGCCGTGGTGGGTGTCCCCCTCTGGGGTCCCTCGCAGCGAATCCAGCCCCCCCTCCCCAAACCCTGCCTCCGCCACCAGCCCGGCAGGCCCGGCTCCAGGCAGCGGCCGGGCCCTGAGTCACCGCAGCGAGGCCTGTCACCCCCCCACCCTCCCTGGGGGCGGGCGAATCACTCACCTTCCCCTCCACTTCCAGGCACAGGCCGTTCGCCACCTCCCGGATCTTGTAGATGTCCGAGAACATCTCGTCCTCTGCGGGGAGACAGACACACACAGGCGGGCGCCGCCGCGTCAGCCTCCGCCCTCTGCCACCGGGCCGGCCCGCCGCCACCTTCCCCCCACCGCCCTTCCGGGCCACGCTGCGCTCCGGCTTCCCATCGCCCCCCACCCCCGAGCCCGGCGCTCCAGCCTGGGCCCCACGGCCTTAGCCCAGGCGGTCCGCGGCCCCCGCCATGTCCCCGTCCCCGTCCCCCCCCCTCCCCGCGTCGCCGCCCGCACTGCACATGCGCGGTACCGCCGGGCCCAGCCGCCGGGCCCAGGCCTTGGCCCAGCCGCTTCCCCCGACCGAGCGAGCGAGCAACCCCCTACCGCCGGCCCCCTCCCCCCGTGCCGCCACCCTTACGGCTGATGCAGTCCCGGTAGATGATCATGGCGGCGGCGAGGGGGCGGGGAAGGCGGCGCGGCGGTGGCGGCGCGGGTCTCTGCGCGGCGACCCGAGAGCGGGCGGGAGCGAGGCGGAAAGGGCCGAGTCAGCGCCTGCCGGAGCTCATATAGCCGGCACCTCCCGGCGCGTCATCGCGCATGCGCGCACGCCGCCTCCCCCCCACCTTTCCCACCCTCCTCCCTCCCGCCTCCCGCCTCGCGCGGCGCCCCCGAGCGGCCGTTGGGCGGACGGCCGTTACGGGCCGTTAGAGCGGCCGTTGTGTGAGGGGAGCACAAAGCGGCTCCCCCCGCCCCAGACACACACACACGGCGGGAGGGCGGGTTCGTGCCTGTGCTGAGCGGGCAGGGGGGTGAGGGCGGTCTGTGGCAGTGGTGGGCTTCGCTCTGCGCTGACTGGCAGACCTGCCCAGCGGCTGTAGCTTTCTTCCTCTTGCTGATTGTTGTTTTCAAGACTGAGAGGGGATCTTATCTATGCTTATAAATATCTAAAGGGCGGGCGTCAAGAGGATGGGGCCAGACTTTTCAGTGGTGCCCGGCGACAGGACAGAGGGCAACAGGCACAAACTTGAACACGCGAAATTCCATCTCAACATGAGGAAAAACTTCTTGACTTTGAGGGTGGCAGAGCAGTGGAACAGGCTGCCCAGACAGGTTGTGGAGTCTCCTTCTCTGGAGATATTAAAAACCCACCTGGATATGTTCCTGTCCAACCTACTCTAGGTGAACCTGCTTTGGCAAGGGGGTTGGACTAGGTGAGCTCCAGAGGTCCTTTCTAACCCTGACCATTCTGTGATTCACTGACCTGGGCATGCATCTTTCTCCTCAGCTCTGGCACAAGCTCAGTTTTCAAGGAGAAACACTCCCAGCCTTTCCCAAGCATCTCGAGGAAGCACTGCTGCGTGTCTCCCGCCACAGTCAGAGGTGCCACCATGTCATCGGTTGTGCTCACACTATTAACAGCCTGATAAAGTGCTGTCCTGACTGCCTCCAGCTGCTGCCTTCTCACCTACAGGGTGCCTCCCCCTGATCTCCATCATCTGTAATGACTACTGCAATGTGGGCTGTGCTCGCTCTCTGCTGAGGAGCTCCTGACACCTTGTAAAGATATGTATTCACTGTACTGAGTGCTGTGCCTTCTCCAAATAAATGTTGGGTTTTTTTTTAATGCACAAATCATTAAGAAGCTGTTAGACGCTTCCTGTTATTGCTCCCTCAGATAAATCCAGTTGGGTATGCTCAGAGACACCACTTCTACACGTACAGGAGGACTGGATGGGGCAGGTATATTTTTCTTATTTTTACAGGTATATTTTTCTCGGTTATCCACAGGTAAGTGAGATTAAGTCCAGCAGTCAGGGTTGAAATGAAAGGCAGAAGGACAGCAATGCCTAGACCTCTTTTTTCCCCCTTGCACATAGTTTTCTGCAGCAGCCTGTCACAGTTGAAATGAATGTAGACCTCCCTTGAACCCAGCTGCTTAGGGGACATTGACAAAATACCTTCAAAAGACATCATGGGACCTAAAATGCTTAATGCTGCTAACCATCCCCAACTTGACAGAGACACCAGGGCACAGGATACAATTCTTTGTCCTGCACCCTCCTCAGGCAGTAAATTAGTCATTGCTTTCATTGTGTGTGCCAGAGGAGCTTTCGTTTTATCTCCTCCTTCCCTGCTATCTCTTCCTTTGCTCCAGATATCAGTCTTTTAGTCTTTTTTTTTTTCCAGATGGTCTAGCTGCTTACATAATCTAATTAAATGTAGAAGTTATTCTCTGCTGGTTTTCACCTTTAAGACTACTGCTGCTATTTCAGACCTGAAGAAGGGGCTTCTGCCCAAAAGCTTATCTGGTTTCTCTCGGTGGCAGCTGGCCTGATAAATGACAGCCCCTCTTGTTACAAACCACAGTAGAAAAAGAGCAACTTACATCTTTAGCAGTGGGTTGAGTGACAGGGGAACATTTGGCTCCTTCTCCATGGTGTAATATGCAGCTAAAAACATCCAGTTAGTAGGTGTGCATCAATTTGGTTTTATTTTAAAGAGATTGTTCTAGAAAAATGAATATTTCTGTAGTAGTATTGAAACCTCTTAGAAATTTAGCGGTTGACTCAATTTACTGGAGTCAGGGTAGAAACCCTTTGGCACAACTGCTAAGGTAGGTGGACCTTCAGGTTGCTTTGCCTGTAGGTCTACATTTAGAGTTGCAGTTGTGAAATGGGAGATATTATTTTAAAATATAATGGTTAAATAGGTCAAGACTCCTGTGTGAACATCAATTTGATGTGGAGTTGTATCAAGTTGAAAAAGCTTTAAATGAGACTAGGAGTGTTGACATGACAAAGTTTTGCATCCTTTTAACTTGAGTTGCTTTCAAAACTGATTTAAGCTCAGACAACCCTGAATAAATCCCAGGACTATGTTAGTGATATTTTAAGTGGCGTAGGCTTTGCAAGAAGCACTTCACCAAAGTACCAGTGCTGAAAATTTCCTGTGATGCCGTGTAAACAGATAATTATGTCATGTGCTGACACTTTGTGATGAACTAGATTAGAAAATGCATTATTTTTTTTTTAATTATTATTATTTTTTTCCAGAAACCAGCATCATTTGAAGAAAACCTTAGTGTTTCTCACCTGCTTTCTGCGTAGGCAGCCCCTTCAAGCACCTCTCACGTTCAGCCAGGCTTAATACACTCCAGGGTGGTAGGTTAAAAAGGTGGTCCCTCCACAACAGGGTCTTTTTAGGTGCTGACTGTCATCTAAAATGACGTGACAGGTTTTTCTGGCAGTGCACCTCATCTCTGGAGACACGTAAATCCCCAAGGACTGGTGGAAGTCCTGTGTTTTTATAGATGAGGCTTTTAATATCATTTGAGGAGGATTCTCTAGGCAGGTGTCTGCAGAGACTCACAAGAAGCTTTTCTCATGGAAGTCACATCTCAACTAGTCATGAATTATTGCAGTGTTACTCACTTCCAGCAAATATTAGCATCTGGATATGACTGTGCTCGACCAAATGTTTGTGTCTTGGATTAAAATGGCAGATGACAGCTGATACTTCGCCATTCTTTCTCTAAGTAAACAGTATGTTTTCAGCCCAGTGGCAACTCCCATTGGGCTGTATGAAAACGGAGAAGATCATGCCTGCAGCTAAGTGTTCTGTCAGGTGCAGTCAGTGGAAATAAATGAGAGGTGATGCTGGACTATGACGTAAGGGACGGCACTAATGTGTTCTTCTAACCTTTGTAAAAGGCCGTGAAAGTCACATAGTAGTGGTGATATTTTACATTATTTGCTGGATGCAGGGGAGAGGATCCTAAAAATATGTATATATCCTGGTAGAGAGAAACTGGAAAATTGAAGACTAAATCATTGAGCGAGACCTGGCACTGCAGAGAGGCCTGGCAGAGCGGTCTGTGCCCAGTGCCCCTTTCCCAGCACGCCTGCTGGCATGAAGGCTCTTGCACTGGGAGAGAGGATGCACAACAAGCCCCAAATTAACTTGCGCCTTCACAAATCTGGCTGGAATTTAGGTCTGAAACAGGAGCTGCAACTTTGTAGCTCCTTATCCCACCCACCCAGATGGAAACTGTAGCGCCAACTGATTTTGTTCAAGTTCTTTCCCCGTGGAGTTTCAGGGCAATAAAGATTTGCTCTGTAGGTGCTAAACCTTCTTATTAATTGGGAATTGACCTCAGAAAACCAGGCCATTAGTTTGATTCTTTCAGGTGTGTTTAGGTTACATAATATAGCCAGCCTTTCAGGCCCTGGCAATCCTTGGAGCCTTTTGGATCTCGAGCCAAAATTCGTAATTTAGATCTACGTTGGCAGTGTACTAAGCCAGAATCCCAGATCCCAAGACTGGTACTTGAAAGAGCTGAGCTTTGATCATCAGTGTAGCTTATTTGGTTTGATTTATTCACAGATAATAGAATACACTAGACTGGATTAAATAAATGAAGATATCCCAGACAAAAGCATCACTTTTTAGAATACAAGAAAGGTCTTCAGTTCTGCAACAACCCCTCTTGCACTCAGAAGAAATGTAGGTGTTGTTGCCCTGACGTTTACGGTATTTACAATTCTTCCTGTTGCAGCCGGGTCCCTGAAAAGCCTCTGCATCTTCCTTGGCTGTACACCCGCAGCTCTGTTTTGCTTGATGGCTGGCTGCACTCCTTCAAACAGACAGAGAGGTCACTGCACAGCAACAAAAAGCCTTTTTATCTGTGACATTACATGCACCAGTTCAGCTTACCTAAACCCCGGCCAGTGGGGATGGTGTCAGGCAGCTCTGCAACTAGTGCGTTTTCAAGAAAAACAGGACTGGAACTGCCAACATAAGAACTTTGAAGCAAGTTGTTACCCAAAGCTACAGCTACATTTTAGGCTTAGTGACCTTGTAAACATCCATGTGACTAAAAGAACTACGGTAGAAATGCCTGCTCCTGTCTTGGGTCTGCTACTGTTCAGTGTTTCACTAATGTGCTGAATACTGGAATAGAGGGTGCATTCATTAATGTTGCAGACAAGCTTAGTTTGGGAAGGACCACATGTGTATTGGAGGTTGAGTTTAGAATTAAAAAATTATCTTGACACATTGGACAAATGGCCTGAATTGTTAGAAGGCCCTTGGACAAGACCAGTTCATCAATGAGCAGTCAAACACATTTACTAAAGGAAAATCTATTGAAGGCTTTTAAACACAAAGATGTAGCTCGAGGTTCAGGCAAGCTCTGAGCCACACACTGCTAGAAGCTGAGAGGGTGTGCTGGGGGAAGTGCTGCTTTATACTGGCCCTGGTCCTCTGCTCTTCCCTAGGCTTCCGCTGCTGGCAAATGCCAAAGGACGCTGAGCTGATGCTGCACTCCATATGGCTGGTCTGATGTCGTGCTCTTGAGTGCAGAGCAGAAATGATTAGCTACAGACACAGAACAGAGAACTGGGCAGCAGTTCTGCAGAAGGGACATGGGGGACTGGCGGATCCAACACTGAACCAGAATCACAGAATCATTTAGGTTGGAAAAGACCTTTAAGATCATCAGGTCCAACCAACAACCTAACACTGCCAAGTCCAGTGCTAAACCATGTCTCTAAGTGCCATGTCTACCTGTCTTTTAAATACCTCCAGGGATGGTGACTCCACCACTTCCCTGGGCAGCCTGTTCCAGTGCTTCACAACCCTTTCGGTGAAGAAATTTTTCCTAATATCATCTGTCTTACCTGTTTTAAGAAAAGCCCACACCATATTAGAATATGTAAGTGGTGATGTCATGTGTAAGAAACTTCTTCTGTCTTAAAGCTGTGATGGGCTGAGCTCTGTTCGGTGCTGCTAATACTTCCTGGAGCACTGACTCCAGCTTTTGCAATGTACTTTGAAAAAGGTATGGACTAACCTGCAAGGGTTCAGAAGAGCAGTGGGAATGAGTAGAAGGAATATGAGTTGGTTTATTTTGCTGTGATGGAGTTTTAGATTAGGCATTGGAAATGCTTTCCAGTACTGTCAATAGAGAAGCAAGGAATTGGCTATCTACCTAGTTCTCTGTCCCTGCAGGTTTTTGAGAATAGGCTAGAAACCTGCCCAGGTGAGATCAGAAAGCATGTTAGATCCACCATGAGTGACAGAGATAATAGCTGATCCTGCGCCACAACAGAGGGACAGACTGCCTCTAAGTCTTTTCTAGTGCTATTTTGTGTCACCCAGTGATTCTTAGATGAACTATGAGCATTTACACCTGTTTAGACTGGTTACACAACTGAGATAAAAATAATATCCTCGTATCCCTATTCATAATGGACAAGAGAGTTTGGAAAAAGGATGTTGTTGGAGAGGAATATGTTTGCTGCCCTGCATGGCAAGATAAGTCTGTGTGGAAATCACATGTGCACAGAGGGAGAGGCATTCAGGTTCTGCAGGGCCCAGGGCTTTAATCCTGGTATGAGTCTCTACTTTAGCCCGATTTAAATACAGAGTTGTACAGTCCTTTGACTCAGATTAGAGATACACTGCAGAAAGGGCTCCTTCAGTGCCAAACCTAAGGGAAAGGGGAGCAGTGATTTAACTACTTGTGCTTGCAGTGCTCAGACTCTGCTTAATCTGTAGGCAGCAAGCCCGGATCTCTCTGGTTGCTCTCACAGTAGAGCAGAAGATTTATAAATTCATCCACAAAAACAAAATCAATGCACGCCTGGCTGGTTCAATTGTTTTGCAAAGAATGAGGGTGGAATTCATCCTATTTAACCTCCACAGTAGAGACAGCTCACTGCTAGATCCCTTTGTTAAGTGAGCTGAATCTGACTTCTCATGGAGCAGCAGTGCCTGCTACATAAGGGAAGGGAAGACAGGAGGGCGGGTGGTGGCAACGCAGGCAGTGGCAGTGTCCTCCCCAGCATGGGCTTAGTCCCACAGTGCCCCAGTGAGGCCAGCGGAGTGGGACCAAAGTCCAAAGACAAGCCAGGGCTGGGACCAGCAAGGTACAGCATGGCTGCAGGCAGAGAGCAAGGGAAGGGCCTGAACGCAAATGCAGCTGCTGAGACATGTGGGAAGAGGGTCCCAGCGAGGCCACCCATGGCTCTGTCTCACACCACAGTTGGTTTTACTGTAACTTGAGCCAAGGTCACAATTTTTATCTACAAACACTCCTCTAAAGCTGAATAGCTTTTTTTTTTAAGGCCAACTAACCCCTCTGCCTACATTTCCCCCCAAAGATATTGAGCTGCACTTTGTCCTCAGTTAACTTAGTGATCCCCATAGAGAAGACTCAAAGATGACTCTGGCCCCACTAGATCTCCGAGTTTGCCCTCCAGATGTAAGACTTTCTACTTATTTGGGTGCTTGTGACATGCGGAGGCACCCCACTAGATGGCAGGACAGGAGCCGGTGGATGGCAAGCAGGGCTCTACTCACCTTGGTAGGAGGCCAGAGCTTTTTCCACTGGTGTTGGTATCATTCCCGTATCACCTGGAATGACCCAGGACCAGCGAAAGAAAAATTTGATCTTGGGCCTGTAGCTGATACAACCTCTTTGGGCTCCTGGCCAGTTGGATGCTGCACACAAATACCATTCTCTCCAGATAATTAGCATCCTCATGTGATGAGCTTGGGTCTATTGAGTTTTTAACCATTAGAGGGTCTAATCCTGCTGTGCTGAACTCACTCAGTTGCCATTTTTCAAAATGTGCCTCACAAATGTTTTCATTTGCCTCACAAATGTTTTGAAGCCTGAAATTGAGTTCTGCCATTTTAACCCATCACTGTGTGCTTTTTAGTTCATTGTTATGTAGTGTGAGCTCTTGATTTTGTCAATAGAGAAATAATCATCAGAGCATGTGGCATGTTAATGGTGTTATTCCTAAAATTCTGGCACTGGATTTGCCAGCAGGTAATAAATAAGGAACACTCTCAGTTACGTTTGTAAAGCAAACCTTGCTGTAGATGCTCCAGGAGAATGGCAGAAATAAAGGTGGCATTATAAGGAAATGGGTAGATCAACCTTTTGGTCTCCCAGTTGTGCAAAGCATCACTTTAAAATACTGTAGGGGAAAGCAGGCAACAGGACCAAAAGACCACACTTTGGAAAAGAGCTTCCTAAACAGCAATCCAGTACCTTGAGTTCATAACTCTTGCCAGCTGCAAATACAAACTTGCTGTTATTTTCAAAGATCCCAAGAATTGTTATTTATTATTTTCTGATAAGGATTTTGTGTCTACTATATCCCCCCTTTCTGTGAAAATCAAAAAGGGACCTGAGTGACAAAGGATATATTGGAGGGTTAGGAAGTATCACCCAGCTTCTGAGTGATTTTGAATTGCTCTGGTTTATATTGTTTTAGAAAGGTATGGCAGTACTGTAGGAGCCATTGTGAAATGGGGGATTTCAATGGAAGGATGGTAGAAGCAGCTCTTTGCAAACTGTCCCCCACAAATATGCCCTGAGAAAATAAGGGCTGATCTGTTTATCTATCTGTGAGATGGCCGATAATCTTTGGCACTTTAAGATTAGGGTAGGAAAGGACCTTGAGAGGTCAATCAGCCAGTCTTCTTGCATCAGGGGGATTAGTTAGACATGCACCACTCTGGGGACATGTTTGTCTACCTTGTTTTTCAGATCTCCCGATGATGGAGATTTCCATCCTCCTCTGCAGAACAAATATTTACTGAAAAAGGAGCTGGGGGCTGGGTCCTCCCATTCCCCTGTGAGTATTGTAAATACAGGATCAATCATAACCTGTATTAAAGTGGATTTAAGGGTCTGTTTGATGTTCAGAACCTTATGGAGCTCAGTCTGCCTCGTTCTACGTGGACACTTGGCTGCACAGTTTCCATATTTATCTGAAAAATTTCTGTATTATTTGTCAGTACTTTCACACAGAATAAACCAGGATGTTCCTCACTGTTTGGTTCCTTCAGTGGGCCAGTGGGCACATGGAAGTCCATCTGCAGGGCTGTGATACTGTAGGTAGAGAGGAGAAATGGAGGAACCAGCCCAGCTCATGTATTTCTACCAAGAAGCTTTACATATAAAAACCAGTTTAGCTAATGAATACAATTCAGGACAGAGTTGCCTGAAGTGATAATAGATACTTTTGTGAAAACATAAGAGCAGTTCTCAGTGCTGATCAGAAGACTAAACTGTTAATGACATTTTAAGAAAGAAATAGAGAATAAACCCAGAAACATCCCTGCCATTTATATGTCTGTATACACACAGACACAAAGTAAATATATATATATACACATTTTGTATATAACTGCTGTATACCAAAATGTCAAATGCCACGTGCAGTTCTGGCCTCTCAGTGTCAAAAGGGTATGATAAAAATAGTAACAGTACCGAGAACAGAGGCAAGGAGCAAAATAATAAACTGGAATAGGACACACCACCTTTAAAAAGAGATATCTGAGGTGGTGGATATGATGGCGGTCTTTGAAATTAACAGCAGCACTGAGAAAGTTAAAAAAAAGGTCAATAATTCACTGCCTGTCAGCATATGGGAACTATGGGAACATCAAGAAAATGATGAGGTGACAGCTTCAGAAGAGACAAAAGAAGGCTCCTTTCAACACCCTGTGTATAGTTATATTGTGGAACCTACTGCTCAAGGATACTGTGGATGCCAAAAGTTTAGGTTATTGCAAAAGCCATTAGAAAGAGTCATGGAAAAAAATGCAGAAAGGGCTATTAAGCACTTCTGGCTCAGGAAGAAGCCCTTCAGCCAAGGACTGCTGGGGGCTGGGAAATTTAACACTGAAATGTTACCTTCCTCTGCATAGATTTGTAAGTTTTATGGGATAAAGGGCTTGGAAGAGATCTCCTGTATCCTTGAATCCCCTTTTATTAACTTATCAATCATGTGCAGCCTCAGGGAGGGACATTTTTAGGAAGGAAGAGGGAGCAAGAAGGTCGTGAGGAGGCTAGGGAATCGTCTCTGGCTCTTTCTCTGGCCTGAAATAACCCTTGGGGAGCTGTGGGGCCATGCTGAGGTGAGGGAGCACGGCTGCCCGCTCTGCCTCACCAGCTCCCAGCTATGCTAATTGCATTAGCTGCCACCCTGAGGATTTTTCCCGGTCTAATTTTGCTGCCTCATAGTTCTGACCTGGTTTTGACATTTGAAAGAGCAAGTAAAACCCTCACATGTGTCAGGTGGTTTAGCTGCCATCAGCTTCCTTGCTGTTTAATGACTGCGCCCGAATACCCAGCCAAGGCGGTGTTGGATATCCCTGGGTAAGCAAAGGATTACGGAGGTGCTGCGAGGTCAGGCTGCTTTGTTTCAGCTGTGCCAAGAAATCGTGTCCACCCTCTGCAGCCTTTTGGGCAGCCACAGGCCCCCTCCCTCTGTCTTGTTTTCGAGTTGTTCTGCAAGGTGGTCTAGTCTTGTATTCCTCCACCTGTGTCTCACTGGGCATTTAATGACAGCAAATTTCCCATCTGGGACGTCCTGACATAATTGCACACCTCAAGCCACAAACATTTACATGTATGCAAGCAACCAAAGTGCGTCGGGAGATAGAAAAGACATATATGCACATCCAAAGTTGAGCATATATATTTTTCTGTTGTAAATAAAAACCACTGTGGCCACGATGAGCACAGTGCCTGTTAGGTCTGGTTTTGTTGTTTTTTTCCTAAAAGGTTATGCCGTCCTTCAGTTTTGAAAAGCTCGATAGTGTGGGCGGGAGCACAGCATGCACCTGGGAGGCAACAAAGAAATTCCTGTGTGCCAAAACTGGTGTTTACAGCTGCTCTTCTCTGCGACGGCAGTCAGTGCATAAGCCTCCTGTCTCAGATTCTCCATGCATGAAATGAGGCCAGTAATGTTTATCCACCTACTGTGAGGGCTGATAGAACAAATCATTATTACTCTATGGGGATAGGAAACCAGGAAGAAATCCCATTGAAATAATTAATATATACAGGAGCAAGTGAACGGGGAGAAAAGGAGGCGGCTTGAGGGTCTACGGTCTTGTAGCACAAAGCAAATGATTCTCCACTGAGAACGGCATGAATATGGAAACCATTCAACAGATGCACTATGCTGAACATCAAATGTATGTAAATTATTCTGCTTGTCTTTTGGTGCATTTCCTCACCATTCAGAAATGGGTTTGCGCTTATCTTCCGAGAGAGAAGCTGAGGAGTTGGTTTTGGTTACAATGGGCATTGCAGACACATGGTGAGAGCGTGCAGGGTATGGTGTGATGGTGCTGCCCAGAGCTGTGGTCGGCCCCTAATTAGCAGGATAGAAACTGGCCTTTGCTTTCAAACTACTTTGCAGCAAGGCAAAGGAGGCGAGCCCCAGCCAGGCACATAAGAGCAATGCCATGGAAATGGGGAGAGTTTTTCTTTCTTTCTATTAATCTGAGTTTATTATCCACTCCTTTGGATTTCTGCTGGCGGCCAGTGCTATTTAAAGACTTGGCTTTCATCCAAAGCCCGCACTCACGCACTTCATGTAAGAAATACAGACAGAAAAAAAGCAAATTCTCCACTAGTTCATTTAACAGTTCTGCTGCTGCTGAACACAAAAGACACCGTTTCGGTTTCTACATGCAGTCTTGATTTATAAGCAAGCTGCTTCCCTGAGGGTCAGCTTTGCCAGAGGAACAACCGGGCTGCTTGTAGGTGCAACGTGTCTGTATTACTTGGAGTTTCACCTAGGCAGACAGAGGCTCGGGGCAGTGATTTTTACTTGCAATTCTTTTTTTTTAGGATTTCACATGAAAAGGGCAAACACAAAGTCTGGAACTTCTGATTGTTGTGGCCCACTGAAAATTAAGGGCCATGAAAATTATTCTTCATAATTTCCTTGATTTCTGGTTATGTTTTCCATTCCCGAAAACAGCTGTGGTGGTCAGTAGATATATTGACCAAATGTGTTTATTCATTCTTATTTGCAGTTGAGACAAATTATTACATATTTCCATAGGTAGGGGAACAAAACTATGGAGATCACGGACATTCAAGAAGGATAATAAGAACCCAAGATCTTCCCATGATAAAATATTTCAGTGGTACTGATGCAGGAGTTTGGCTTTCAGAGAGCTACAGGGTTTGTTTTCACAGTGTGGCATTTGGCCTTGCAACCCCAAGTTACAAAATGTTAACCATGAAAGAGAAGTATGAAAAAGGGTTTGGACTGACAGCTGGGAAGTACTGTGTCCCAGCCCTGCTGCATCAGTGACGCTTTCTAGGGCGTTCAGGGCTAAGCTTGTAAATCTGTATATTTCGGAATCAAAGTAATTTTCTTCTGAGCCTCAGAAGAGGTAGGAGCTTCCTGTGATGCTCAGGTCTTGCTCTTGGCCCTCAGCTTGGACTTCCATCTTTTGGTTTCAGTCCCTTTATTCATAACAGGTACCTGTGGGCGGTACCTCTGACCACAGAGAAGTACCCTAAAGACTCATTACTAACAGCTCAGAAGTGCAGTATATGGGATGAGATCCTTTTAAAGCCTCGAGGAAGAAAGCTGTGTGTTACAAAGCATGTAAGAATCGCATGTACTTACTCAAGCCCAGTTGCAGAAATGTGAACAGCAGCAGGCACTGCTCCAGCCTTGTTTCACTATTAGTGAAATATTCCAATTCATTATCAAAAATTCAAAGTGACTACTATTATGCGTTGCCACCTTTGACTCCTCATCCCAATGGCCACAATCAACCAGAATGAACACAGCAAAGCCTGTATGAGCTCAGAGCAATGTCTGAACGTACATCTCTGTATTTACAGTGCAATATCTAATGTCGGTGTCATGGCATGTCTTTAGGTTTAATGTTCTCTAGAGAGGATCATCTGCCTTATAAATTCAGCTGCACCTTTTGCAGCAGCACCTTAAGCACTAGTGCACATGAAGTATTTTAACATTACTGTGTCTAGCCTAACATTCAAAGATGTGAGGCTAGAACCTTGGTTTAGGATGAGCAGTTGTTAGTATCCTGACAAAAATCTGGGGGATGTATTTTGCTCTTGATTTTCATTCAAGACTTTTTTTCCCCATTTTTGCCTCCAAAACTTATGCCTTGAGAACTTTACAAAATAACGATCAGCCTCACACCGCTGCCCTCTGAAATCAAAGCTCTGGCTTTCCAAGCATTTTCACCGTACGTTCCTCACAAGGCTAAGAGAGATCAGCTAAAACTTGGAGGCAAACCTAGGTCCAGTTAATGAGCTTATCATTCATTAACATTTACATTGCCAGTTGTTTCAGTGCATTTGAAGTAAATAAAATGGGGAAAGTAAAGTAGAAAGAAGTGAATGTCAGTGAGAAGCTCCAGGGTCCGACGCCATTGCCACTAGTCAGCAAACGGGAATTACCTCCAAACCTGGCAAATGCACTCCAGGGTTGCTGAAACTGTTGTGAGAGAGAGGACTGGATGGGAGGAAAAATGTTGTGGCCTGTCTGAACAATTGTTTTCCAGAGAACTGATGTATTTTGCAATGGATTTAGAAGAATTAAGAAAAAAAAAAAGCTATTCAGCTGAGCTTTCTGGCTAAACTGATTTTGACCAAGAATGTTATTTATGAAAATGCAAAAATGCTCTCATTGTTTCTAATACAAAACAGCAAAATAAAAAAATTTGTGGCACAGGCAGAACAGCTTTGATTGTAAGAGTCCTGATTCTGATTTCTCCTGCTATGAGAAGTGCTGCATTTGTGACAGCGTGCCAAGTATTCTGTTCCTACTGCTGTCTTCCTGCAACACGTAAAGGAAGTTTTGAAGGTCTCACTGTTGCTGCAGCTCTGTTTCTTGTCACCGTTGGTAGGGGATCACAGCACAGCGCAGAGCTGCTGCAGAGGCTACATGGGCTTAAGTAAACTCTCAGGAACCATCTCTGGGCAGATATCCAGAAGCCAGTGTCTGGCTAAGCTTAGAGGGCTTTTCAGACACAACTAAGCTGATACTTGACTCCCTTGAATTTAGGTGTGCTAACATTTAGATTGAAAAGACTGATACACAGCTATGTGTTAACATGGTCAGATGAGAGGGCAGCTCAGTTTGGGAGCTATATCCTTCTTGCAGTGGTGACGCGGGCAGTGGTTAAACTGAGATCTTTTTGGCTGATTAGAGACTTGCTGAGCTAATTGAATGAGGTCTGTTCAGATAAACCAGATGGAGCTGCAGGAGTCTGCACAATGCTGTGGTTTTTCCCCACCTAGCCTTTAACCACACCATTTAAATGCCTCCACGATGTGCGAGATAGTACGGGGACAGTAACATCATCTATATTGTACACTTCATTGCTCACTCTTTGCACCCCTCCCATTCCTTTCAGACGCAGTACACTTATTGATCAAAAGCCATCTTCTGGGGTTCCCCTGCTTCTGCAACTGCTTCTGTACTCCAAGGTTTTAGAAATACAGAGCATCCTGTTTATAATCTCCAAAAATCAGTGTTAAAATGGAGACTGCAGTGACAATTAACATCAGAAAAAGTGCTGTCATCTGCATATTACTGAGAAGCATTTGAAGAAAAGTTGTGTAGCCTCTATAGTTACCGCATTTTCATACACGTACAATTACATCCATTACAGAAGCCTTTCAGGTAGAGACTGTAGATTAAGATAGAAAAATAATAAAAGCAATCAACATATGTCTTTTGGAAGCATATAAAATCCAGGATGTGTCACAACTACAAGAGCTGGGCCAGTTTACCACAAAATTTACAGCTATTACAAAGCCCCAAAGTTTAACTCCATCCAGGGGGAAGTATATAATCTATTGCTAAGTCCTGATCTCCAAGCAGCCTGAAGGATCGCCCTGCTGGGTCTCCTTAAGTGTGACTGCATAGGGCCTTCCAAGTCCCTCAAGACCTTCTCCAAGAAAACCAGCTCAAACTCCAGCCACTTTCCTTGGAACATTTTGGGTCTCAGACTGCTGAAGGTGTCAGAAGTAGCTTTTCACCAGTAGCACTTTCCTCTGGAACAAGCTACCTAAATGCCTTAATCCTCACGTCAACTATTACAGAACTGACAGACCATCTGTTTTCAAAAGATCACTTATTCTTTTCACTTACAAAAAAACTCTTGTCATTTCAGACAGTCTAGCACCAGTACAAGCTTCTGCACAATTTATATGTGCCTGTTCTCCTCAAGTCTCTTGTCTCAGCCTTCATTTGCGCTATCTTCTCTTGTTCATCTATGTTGCTCTTAATTGCTTTTTTGTCTCTCTTCTCCCTGTCTTCTTGCTGGCTTCACATTTGAAACGAAAAGCAATGAAATTTGTAGGCTGCTTCTTTGATTCTACAGGACAGGATTCTCCACGGCCTTAGAGCTGAAACAAGGCCGACCCATCTCCTGCATGAATTAGACTCTGCATTTTTGGCTGTACTGTAGGACTCCACCCCAATTCCTTAGATGAGGTTTTACACATGGTCCAGCTGGCAGCCTGCAGGCTGCAAGGTAGCTCTGCCTTGTTTGCAGTCTCTGCTCTTCGACCTTGAAGAAGGTTGGAAAAAGTTGTTAGCATGCTGTGTGAAGTCCAGTGGTTAATGCCACCTCCTGTTCACACTGGAAGCCAGACCAGAGGCCAGAGGTATTAGGATGTGGCGTTAAAGGCAAGATGCATACTGCAGCCCCTCAAACGTTTTTGCTGTGCCAGGTACTTGTGGCTAAGTCCTGTGAGATGTTGAGTCATTCTAATAGCTCGATGCTTCCAAAAAGGCTGAACCCACTGCAAGTCACGCACTCCTGCCTCTTCTGTTACATTGCTGCTGGTGCCAATGCAAGCCAATTCAGTTCCATCAGCTGGCAAAAGCCTAGGTTTTGATGGATGTGTTCTGCGGACTTGGTGAGTTGAACTTGCTCGTGAGTCAGAAAAGAGATATCACCAGCGTGACCAAAGGGCCAGAACTGTGTCTGGGAATGGGAGGAGGATGTGAGGGAGCAATCTCTTTGTTGGCAATGAGCTGCTACATTAGTGCTGCCATGTCGCAGAATACCCTTGTTGCAGCTGCAAGGCACATCGCTGCACTCACTGGTGCTGCCACCTAAGGTATAAGTGAGTCCAAAATTTGGCATCCAGTGAACCCTGTGTAGGGAAGGACAACTATGGAAAATGGAGGGAATTGTTTGAACATGTTAGCTGTCATGTTTTCCCAGAAGCCCAGGGCGCCTATCACTGAGGACTGTGCCTGTTCAGCCCCTGGAAGACCACTTCTTTCCCACTCTGTTGGGCTTTGTTACTGGAAGCGAGTGGAGATGTGAGTTCCTACCTGTGGCTGCTGCTTTGCAGCATCGGCAAGGAATCCCACTGCACACTAAAGATACTGAGTGACCTGTCCAAGATGTGTTTTTTCATGACAGATGACTACCATAAGGACAAAATCCTACAGCTGTTTTCCCTGCTGTGCAGAATAACCTGTCTTGCTCAAGGTTAACAGCAATCAGCTCATCTTGGCCAAACACAGTGTTAGTTCTGGGATGCTCATGTTATGCTGTGAGTCAGCAGGCCTGCAAAGCAAGAAAGTACTTCTTCAGAAAGCATCCTGTCTTTTCTAAACCTTTTAATTTCAAAAAAGTTGCAATGTTACTTAAATGCTTCATTTTACAAAATTTTGTGAAGTACATTTTTGAATGTAAAAAGAAGGAAATGGTATTCAAACGCTGATAGGAAGGGCTGTGTTACCCAAAGTCAGACTGTGGTAAACAGAAGAAAAGCTGGATTATTTGGGTAAGACTTAATGCAAAGTATTCTATAGACACTGTGGGAAAATGATCAAAACTTGGGAATCAGGAAAGAGAATAGTAAGGCTCCTTTAAAAAGTAACAGCACTGAAAGTTTGAAATTTTCCACACAGGCATTTCTGTGTTTTGATCAACCTAAGTCCTGTACTGTGAAGGACATGGCTTGGGGTCACCTGCCGCCACATCTCACTGTCCGTTGTCTTGTATGAGTCACATTTCTGTTACTGTAGAACTACTTCAGCTGCAACTCTGCTTTCACAGGCAGTGTGCACAGTCAAGTGCAAATATGTATTTCCCCCAGCAGATGTTTCCTACTGTCCCTGGATTATTGAGTACTGACAAGTAAGTGGTGTACTTAAAGTGCAGAAAACATACGGTACGTACCATGTTCTGTGTTGTCACACCGACCTCTCTGTCCTTCATTCAACATTGAATCATCTCCTTTTGTGGAAAAGGTTAGGCCATATCTTACACCACGTGCTACCTGGTTTTCAGTAGGGCATAGAAACCTGTTTGCTTTTCTTTGTGTTGCATCTACTAGCATTCAAATTGGCGTAATTTCTTCCAGCTGCTACTTGTTTAGCTACAGTGTCATGTTGGACAAAACCCCTCTGTGAAGCAATTGTGACTAATCTTTATTTGGCAAGCAGTCAGAGGACAACAGCCGACTTCTCAGATCACCTGTTGAGGTTGGAAAGTATTGTATAGTAGTGAAAAGCCTTCTGTAGTGCCTTCCTATTTGAAAATCTTTAACAACTTTTCATTTGCTCACTCAAATAACATCAAATCCAACACCATGACACATATAGGAATTATTATCTCTGTAGGGAGTCTCAGAAATCAAGAGAAATCAGTTTCCCAGCACATGCTGGAAGATTGCAACACTTTTCAGAAAAATTTGTCTCGATTACAGGTTTACATTTACTAGAATTGCTTTGCTGGGAACTTATGTTGTATGATTCTCTTGTCCACTCAAAGACCGGAACTATCCTCAGTTCCTTCACCCTCAAAGCCTGGAACTGTCCTCAGTTCCTTCACCCTCTACACATTAAAAGCAAATAACATGCTCCTTTTATATCCACAAAACTAGGATATGATTAAGACCCTTGACTCTTGCCAATGTCAGAACCCAAATCAGATTATCAAAAAATTTTAACAAAAAGGCTACGAAATAGCATTTACTGTTATTCCTGCTTTCACTTTCCTTTCTCCTTGAACTCCGCACAGCAGAGTCTGTCACTAAGTTAGAAACCGTAAGACATGTTGTCATTGTATGCCTGTATGACATATGCTAGAAGCTGGAACAGGAAATGTCACTGAATTACAGAAAAAAGGGCTGGAAAGATCCTTGGGACTCCATCCCTATACTTGGGCTGGATCATCCAAACTGAAACTAGTCCTGAGAAACAGCTGCTTAGCAGTTTTTAAAAGCTTGTCATGACAAAGGCACTGCAAGCTCCCCCAGTCAGTCTCACCTAGCACTGTCCATACCACTAGAAAGTCTGGTCTAATGTCTAATGCACGTGGTGGAGAAGAGATAATTCCTTTCCTCTGTATGGTCACCTTTCAGTCTTGAAGATTATGTTATCCTCAATCTTTTTTTTTTAAATGAACAAGTCCACTTCTTTCAATCCTTCCTTGCAGATCATGTTTTGTATCCCTAGCCTTATTCTCCTAACTCCTCTCTACAGCCCTCCTGAAATGCATCACACATAGCTGGACGTGGTGCTCCAGCTGAGGCTTTGCCCCTGGCAAACACAATGGAAGGACTATTTAATATGTCTTATATTTTTACACATGCCAATAGCATTTTAAGCATTTATTTTTTCCAACAGAGTCATCTGCTGTATGGCTGAGGGTCAGATTAACTCCTTCTCAGACAGAAAGTGCACACACCAAAGATGACAAGGCTGTGTCGGGGCAGGGAGTGGTTGACTTCACGTGCTGGACTTGCTTTCATCATGCAGCCAATGGGACACGAACAAAGCAAATGAATTATGTGACTAATAATTATGAAAGTTTCCAAGAGACAAAGGAAACTCTCCAGTGGTTACTAGTGACAAAACGACAAGGCAGTTTGAATAATGCCCATAACCATCTGGGTCACTTCACTAATAATTCATTAAAGCAGTAGGACACTAGGCAAAACTGTCTTCACCACTGCAGCAACCAGAAGATAAATGATTTTCCATTGTAAGTAGCAGTGGAAATAGTGAAACAAGAATCAATGCAGAAAAAGCAGAGCGCTCTGGTAGAATTGTTAGAGGGTGGCCCTCTTTTGTTTAAAAAAGAAATACAAAAAATATGTGAGGAAACTCAGGAGCAGTAAGGTTAGGAGTCTGGGAACTAATTAATTAAACCTTAGACCTACACAGCCCAGCAAGAAAGAACTGGCTTTTGGACAAAACTGTTGTAAGACTGTGCAACCAGTAGCACACCAGTAGCACACCAGTAGCATGTGGATTGTTCACAGACACGTGAAAAGATGCTGAGCACCAAAGTCAACTGCTGATATGGCGCTGATGTCACACTCAAGGCAGCTTGCCAAAAATAGTCTACTGGCTGTTGATAAAAGCATTACGTATCTCGTAGTATGAATTGGGTTGAAAATACAAGAAAGGAGGTTATTCAGAGGATCCATCCAAAAGTCACAGAAGTAACAAAAGGTAGCCTGAATTTCTCTTTATTCAGAAGCACATTGCTGAGTACTAGTAGGTGCTTCAGAAATATGATCAGGCGCAAGCTGTAATGTGTGAGCAGGAACCGGTTTGCATCAGAGATAATAAAAACCGGCTGCCTGCGGAAGGCGCTGGCCAAACTCCATGAACAACTTAAGGTCAAACTGGAACTAAGGTCCTTCTTAAAAGGAGACAGAAATTTGGGAAGTCAGAAAACAGAAGTGGCTGTCCTGCAAAATCACTCAGCGTTAGAATAAGTCCAAATGATGTCCTGTGCAAAAAGAAAGAAAGAAGCCATTCAAAGTTCACCTCACATAAGATCTCCCCAACTGCAGATATAAAACCTGGAAAGTTCTAGACAATTACTAGGAGTTTCAGAAGGGGGTGCGAACACAAGTACCAACTCTGAGGTGTGAGTTCGTACCTTCCGAGAGGCCCATCTGCAAAGACAACTTTGCGACACTGTGCTTGGAGCGTGAGCTTTGTGGGCTGCCCATGCCGTAACAACAGAAATGTAGAATTTCTGGGAGGTCTGTGATGGATTTGGATGGTTGTAGAGACCTGTTTTCACTGTATGAAGCATTTACAGCACAGTGGGACCCAAATGTTGGATTCCTTATGTTTTATTGACAGATTTAACGTAAGGCTGTAGCCAGCTTCTTAATGAGACTGAACCCTTCCTCCACCAGCCCCTAAGCTTAAATAAAGTTTCTCAGCCTCCAACCTTGCCCTGAGATTAACAAGGAGGGCAATACTGCAGCATGTTTTGACCTTTCAGGGGGAAGGCACGCTGTCCACTTGGGAGGCAGCGGAGTGACAGCGGCAGCAGGGCTGCACCACAGGGGTAGATCCTACAAGCACATGGGGGTATGTCCTACAAGTATGTCTGGCAGCTCTTCAGTCAGAAAGGGAAAGCGCTGAGTTGCCAGAACAGGCTGCCTTTAGGGGCAGAGAAAGAGCTAATTTCAACTATTTCACAGGGAGTCCTGGGCTCTGAACCAAGGGAACGGACTCGTTCTGGTTCTCTTCCAGGCTTGGTGGACTGGTCACAGCCACCTGTACAGCGCCCTTTCGGATGGCCCCCGTGTTCCTCCTCTGGCCAGGCAGCCTTACGGTGGCCACAGCCCATGTCCCGCACAGCACAACCGTGATCCTTCTGGAAGGGCACTGGATATACATTCACAAAGTGATGCCATGTAAAGGTTACGTACCAAGTGCATAATTTCAGCGTTGGTAATGCAAAGAAACAGCTGGAATTGCACAGAGCCGCATAATAATAATGATGATAAAAATCACCTGTGGAACTATTTTGTCAAAAATACGCAGCGGGGTATTTTTAAGAACAAAGCAGCTGTTTAAACCCACCCTGCCCCTTTCTGTTCCTTCACAGAGCAGGTATCTAAGGTTCCTGAACCCAGATATCGCTGTAGCAGAGGCGGCCATACCCCTGTAAACCGAAGGACAAAATCCATGTCGTTATAGTTAATGATGGGGAGAAACCCCGAGGGGCGAGTGACCTGTTCATCGACCGAGGAGCACTGAAATACCTGACATACCTGCCCCGGTCTCCTGGGGCGGGATAGTGGAAAATACCACCCTGTCCCGCCAGCCAGAAGTCTCCCAAAGCCAGCGGCGAAGGGAGAGATTTCTGCCTGGAAGGATATGGCGGTTAATTTCCCCCCAGCCCCCCCCCCGGTTTATTACAGGCCGGTTCGGCATCCCCTTCAAACCAAACCTTCCCCTCACGGCCGCGGCTCCTTTAAACCCACCCCTTCCACACACCACTCGCTCCTCGCCCGCTCGTCCCCCTCAGGCGAGCCCGCCCTTTCCCGCTCCGCCAACGGGTGGGGGGGAAGCGAGGCGGAGCGGGGCGGGCTCTCCCAACGGCCGCCCCGGCTGAGGGGAGGCGCGGCAGCGCTTTATAACCGGCGAGGCACCGGCGGGCCGGCGGCATAGCCTGGCGGCGGTCGGCACCGGAGGACTCGGCGGTGAGTGGGGAGGTTGGCGGCTGTTGGCTCCTCGGGTCGTGGAGGGTGGGAGGTCATCGTTCGCCAGGCCGGCGAGACGGCGGAGGGGCCGGCGAGGCCCCTTAGGGCCTCG
>VUYV01000488.1:253155-300205 GCA_008711295.1 Anarhynchus alexandrinus | reverse complement strand
GCTTTAGCCCTGTTTTGGTTTGTTGGGGTTTTTTTTTTTCTTATTTCTTTCTGATGGTGTTTCACTGAATGCAAAGTCTGAGCTGTCTGCAGTGTAATCCATGCAGTTAGAAAGTACTGCTTGGATAACTACCTTATACGTACATGCTTATGTTACAGCTAACTTTTTGGGACCAATAACTCCTTTAGCATAAGCATTCTGTAACATTCAAGGGTCAAATATATTTTAAATAGCTAAAACTACTGTAAGCTGGAATATTACATGTGCCTAGTATACTAGCAATATTGTTAACCAATGAAGAATTTGATACACGACTTTCAAAGTCCATTCTCTAACAGGGAAATAGCTAAATATTTGTTTGGAGTGATGCATTCTTTTATGGAAGCCGGGCCTTTGATTTTGTTTCAGTCACAGTGCCAATTAAAAGCAATCAAACTTGCCTCTCACTTTTGCAAACAGTGTGTGGATGAATCACTGTATTAGTCTAACCCAATGTCCTTTAGGGGTAGTATCACCTCTGTCATCTTACTGATGTTCAGGGAACAACAATGTATATTTTATAAGGATGATTTCTTTTTAGTAAAATTGGAGACCTCGATTTATTCCACAGTGAGGGCTAATAATGGTGATACTGAGCTTAGCTTTGCCTCCCTTAATTAAAAGATCCGCCATTAATCATTCCAGGACAGGAGTATGAGTAACTTGGAGCTGCAAGTGGCCTCCCTGTGGCACAGCGTCATACCCATGTGGCTCTGCTGCTTTCGTATTGAAAAGCTGGCATAGTCTAAGCCTGTGGCTCCTGATCTCTGCACAACACTCTTTTTTGGCAATAGTGGGTGCCCTTACTTGCCTTTTCTTTGTGTTTGATTTTTTTTTTTCATCAGTGGTGTTCTTTGCGGAGGCCTAAAGCGTAAGATGGATTTCTGTGCACTTGGTTGTTGGGTAATTGAAATTGTGTGCTTTGAGCTTCTGTGGGTTTTTTATTGTACTGTCAGAAGACTGAAGACCCAGGTAACTCTTCATGAAGTAAAGATGATAAAAGGAAAACTAGGGCTGCAGTAACTATTCAGGCATGCTCAGAGTCTGCAACTTCTGTTAACTTCATTTGGACACTGGATTATTGGCACTTACAGAGGAAGTGACCAAAGAAGGTTCATCTTTACAAAAGGCGGTGCTGTGTAACTGGTGTATTTGTGGTATTTTCCATCTGGGCAGTACGGGTGAATAAACAAAGTAACAGGGAATGGAAGTGCCGAAGGAAATAGTTTCAAGTATGATTATTCAACAAAATTAATTCGCAAAAGATAACTGTAGAATCCAATGTTTAGGCGAATATTATAGAAAATGGGGAATGGACAGTATTTATATTATGAGGAAGGGAAAAAATAAGCCGTGGAGCAACCTACTTGTTTTTGAGAAAGGCAATCTTGTGTCAGCTGGACTAGTCGGGTTTTGCAGTTCTTATCTTTTCTAAGGTGATTGGATTACTTTAGCAAGCATATGCCAATTATGGTTTGTGGTCACTTAGTCAAATTCACTTAATTGACTTACAAGTTAGAGCAGCCTTTTTTACTGTAAAAGGCCTTATGCACCTGGTTACACTACTTTCATATAATGTTCACAGGAATCAATATTGTGAACACTGGTAGCAGAAATAGGCCTTAATGGAAGCAAAATGTTGTATGCATCCCTATTTTCTGTTCAAGCATACCAGCTCACGTTAGTGTTGATACTAGGAAAAACAGGGCAGAAGTTTAGTAATGACTATCTTAAAGTTTCATTTGATTGCAGGATGTAGTCAAACTAATTCAGCTTGGTAAGAATCATTGGAGGTTATTCACTGCAGTGCTCCTTAAGATCATGCCTGGGAGGCAAACTACTTTAACCTTTCATGGTGGGGATAATGGTGGACCAAATACATAGCAGAGACATTGATTTGAACTCAGACGCCTTTGTGCGGTATTACTGACTTCTCATTGTCAAAGGTATTAAATGTTTTTACCCATAGCATGTTTGGAAGATCCATCTAAAATTGACAAGGCACAAAGTTTTATTAAATGTTAGCATATGTATTTATATAACGTACTCATAGAAGCATTAAATCATTGTCTTATTTCACAGAAAGAAGGATCAATAATGTCGGCACTAAACTGGAAGCCCTTTATCTATGGAGGTTTAGCATCAATCACTGCAGAATGTGGTAAGCTTTTCCTTTAACTGTTTACATTATTTCCTTTACTCAGTCCCTTTTGAAACAAGCTTGGTTCCATGCTATCAGTGACACAGTAGTATATGGTGGTTTACAGCATAGGAGTGTTTTTCCCTAATGCTGACTGAAGAGTTGCTCAGAACTTTGTAACAATGTCAGAACACTCCTGTCTGTAAACCCACGTTCCCTGTGAGTCTTGTTTTTATACAAACTTTGCCTTTGCATTCTATTATTTGGTGTTTGTTGATCTGTTCCTAGACAGTGGTCACAAGTATATACAGCTTTTGTTTTGCTTGAGTAGACAAATTAAGCTCTTAACTTGTAAAATTTTCTTTTAGCTTTTCTGAGTAGCTATGTTGCAGTTTCAATTCCCTTTCTTGAATGTGAGTGGTTGATTAGATTTGAACACTTAAATTCAGTTAGCAAGCAACATAGAATAATTGCTGTAAGACAGTGTATCTGATCTTTTAGTGCTTACTCTAAAGAAAGACAAACCTAAAATAATAACATTCGTTTAAAGTCTTACCTGAAATGCATGTACATGAAAATAAAGGAAATCTGGATTTTCATACTAGCAGAACATAGTCTGACATGTGGTGGGCTTGCATGTGAAGTCTGTCTAACAAAGTAGATGCAGTATAAAATTATACTGAAAACTACGATTTTGTTTTCCTTTCCTACCTTCTCTTATGAATCTTGTTTAAACTTGAGTTTGAGACCTCTCTCATTTGACTTGACTGAATAGTGCCAAATAAGGCCAAAACCTTCATGAGGAAGACAAGCAATTCATAAAAGCCTTGCTTGTCTGGTAAACCTCATTAAAACAGATGTAGTTAATCCTGAACCCTATGAGTATTTAGGTGAGTATTGAGTTTTGAGGTGATCCCTTTCCTAAAGATAAGCTCTGGAAGGATATGCTTTCTGAACCCTTTCATAAAGGGAGCATGGAGAGTATGAACTTGACATAGCAGTAGGCTACAGGAAAGCAATAACAGAAATGGATACTGCTGCTATTGCTTTTTTAGATTCTAGGCTAGAATCTGTATAGCTTGTCCAATGGAATTTATTTCTTTGCCATCAATGAAATGCTCTGCAAAGCTGTTGGTAGAATACACATGCAAACTCTGTACTTGATTGTGATTGCAGAGTCCTATTCAGTGTGGCTCTTTACAACCAGGCAACCTTTACAATCATGTTGCCTGAAAACATAGTGAATGCAAAATGTAAACATAGGAAGTAGGACCTCTGACAAGCTTTTAGAAGAAACAAGGTGACATAAAACAAACCACTTCCTTAAAAGAGAGTCTTGGTAAGAGAGACTTTTTTCCCTGGGTGTATTTTTATCTATTTTAGTGTATAATAAAGGCTGCTTTTTCTTATATTGTGTTCTTTATTGTCTTTGGTTAGGTAAGTACTTGATTAATTTTCACTTTGATTTTTCTTTCAGGTACTTTCCCCATTGATCTGACCAAAACACGTCTGCAGGTTCAAGGTCAAGTTAATGATGCCAAATATAAAGAGATCCGCTACCGTGGAATGGTGCATGCACTAGTCAGAATATGCAGAGAAGAAGGATTGAAAGCCTTATACTCTGGGTAAAATTAACTGACTTGCAGTAATGTTTTTGGAACAATATATTGACAAGTATAAGCCCATAGTGTTGTGAATTCTTGGGTTTCAGATTTGTAAGGTATTTGGTTAGCCTTAATTAATCTGGAAGTTGAAAGCCCAAGCTTAGATTGCTTCAGTCTTTGCACTGTGCAATAGCATTTCATGTTTAAAAAAACCCATACTAACGCACTTGGAAAAAAAAAAAGCAAAAAAAAAGCTAAGCATAAAGTTATTCTGTGCAATGCTGCTATTGTTGTTCCATCTGTCAGAAAAAAAAATTGAATTAACCTTTGTGTATAAATGGGCATGCTTTTCTTCAAAACGTGCAAGATGGTGGGGGAAAGATGTAATCTGCAGATTACATTTCAGACAAACTTGCCAGTTATTTTATAGATCACAAGTTGAGGCATGCTCTCTTCTACAATTCATTCATGTTCTTGTAGGCTTTATTAAAAAAAAAAAACAACAACCAAAACAATAAAACCTTGTTTTGTCTGTACTGAATTTAAATTGTTAATTTAAAATGAACAAACCTTTCTCTGGTAGGTATCTTGTGTTCAGTCTGTCCTGCTCTAAAAAGCATTTGCTAATGAGTCTTTTGCAATTTTGAGTATAAATATTATCACTGCCTGTTTTTACAGGATTGCACCTGCAATGCTACGCCAAGCTTCATATGGAACTATAAAAATAGGCACTTACCAGAGCTTAAAAAGAATGTTCGTTGAGCATCCAGAAGGTGAGTGGGTTTCTTTCAATTTGATGGAGGACTGTTTTGCTTGAAGCTGGTTGTTTCCATTTGGTATCTTACTGTAGCGGTTTGAACAAGTCTACTGAGAACACATTCCTTGTACCAATTACAACAAAGTGAGTCAACAAGGAAAACTTGTTGGAGCAGTTTTTAAGGTTTCTGTAATTGGCACTCTCTCTGGTTAAAGGAGGGATGGCATCATCCTGCCCTGATGCATCTTAAGCTTTGTAAATCTGCAGCTAAACTCTTCTTCTTTGTTTATGCAATAGATGAAACCCTGATGATAAATGTTCTATGTGGCATCCTTTCGGGAGTAATCTCATCATCTATTGCCAACCCTACAGATGTCCTAAAGGTAATTATGTGTTATGTAGAGTTTGTGTTTATTTTTTATCCTTTCCTCGAGGAAATGCAGAATCTCCTGATGAATATAGGATTTGTTTTTTTAACCCTATTTATTCATATCTCTTAACTTTTTTAAAAAAAAAAGTAATTAGTAACTTCCTGAATTCTTCTAACCTCCTTCTGGTCCATACTAATTATTTGGAATATGGACCAGGAAACTGATGGCTGGGGAGGTAGTTGGATCTATGTAACTTTTTCTGGGGGTGGGGAGAGAATAATTTAAGATGACTTTAACTTTTATGCTATAGTGTTTGTGGGGAAGCCACACTGCATATTTCATCTCTGCTTCTTGGTAACACTGTTATACTAGGATGTTTCTAGGGCTCAAAATAGGGGAAGATCAATTGAGAGGAAAGAGTTTCAGTGAGTGGTACTTATACTGTAGGATGTTTAAATCCTGTGGAGAAGCTTTGCAATCCAGTGTCCCATGGAAGTAGTGTTCCAGCATCAGTCATTTAAAGTGAATTGGTGAAACCCTCACCTCTTTAAGAATCTATTAGCTTAATGATAGTCAATGACCTCTTTTCCAGTTACTTAAAAGGGTTGATGGTATTTAACTTACAAAACTGTAGCATGTGACTTACATGGCTGCCTCTAATGAAAAATTCAAGAAGACTTTCTATTCTTCTAAAACTACTAAAAACTTAATCCTTCATAGGGCTAGTGTGGTTACATAGAGGCATTTCAAATATAAGCGTCTATTTCAGGTGTGGCTTCAATTAGTTATTTCCCAAAATTATGTCCACGTACCAACTTGCCTGTCATCAAACTTGCATTTGGTAATTACCGTGGGTGTTTCCCAAGGACATTCTTGGAAGTCTGCAGGGTGGAAGACCATGGTTGTCACCAGCTGAAACTGTAATCTTTAACCTTTCATTTTAACATGTTCCAGTGAGAACACTGTAAAGGACATCCTGCAGAACCCATCTGTCAGTCTAATCTAAGTGGAATAGCATACAAGTACAGAAATAGGCATGACCATGCAGTTAAGAACTTACACCACGTGCTCGTTCAAAAGTAGCAGCTGCATTTGGATAGTTAAGGCACTTCGAAAGGTTTCATCCTGGTTGTGATAATGTCAGCTATTAATTTGTATTCAAAGAGAAACTGACTTTACTTAAAAGACTGTAACTTAAAATGTTAATAAAATTGTATTAAACTATTACTGGTTCTATGTTTGAAAAATATTTGTTTTCTAATTTTATCTTCAAATGAATCTCAGATCCGAATGCAAGCCCAAGGCAGTGTGATTCAAGGAGGAATGATGGGCAACTTCATACAGATCTACCAAAAGGAAGGCACTAAAGGGTTGTGGAAGGCAAGTTTTTTGAACTATACCCTACACTCAAAGTAAGCTTTCTTGCTCAACTGGATTTCACGTACTTCTACAGTGTTCTCAGCCAAAATATAGAGAAATTGGTAGCTAATATGTATGTAGTTTGTCATGACTACATCACTGCTGGTGTCTCGGTGCATTTTGACAAAGGGTTACTGCCAGTCTTGTGTTTGAGGATTAGCCACTTCTGAAAAAAGGGGAGACAAATGGAGGCTTAAATTAGGATGACTGGCTCAAGGACTAGTTCAACAACCCTTTGCAAGACACGTCTCAGTCTGTATGCTCTGCTTTTTTTAAAACATATACTAAGGAACATTTGGAATTAAAGGTACGTTAGTACCTTTAGAACATCCCCTCTAGCTCAGGAATTCTTGTACTTAGCATTGTAGATTGTTGTGCCAATTACAGTCTGTGACTGTATAACAACTGAAGACCAAGAATGGACAGTTGCTCTGAAACAGCTGGAAAATAGAATTGTTTTTCTATTAGTGTGCTTTTCACTGCAAAGCTTCTTGATCTCCATTTTTCTGCTCATCTTCCTTTGTCAGTTTTTCAGTTAGCAGCAAGGGGAGCCAGTATCACCTGTCTGTCAAGGTCTTAGCTGACTGTTGATACAAGAATTCATGTGTTAAGCAGAGATGGAGTAGCATAAAGGAACTGAAATTGGTGTTCAGTATGGAAAAGTGATTTATCTATTAACTTTAATCTGCACTTTTGGAGCACATGTATCTAAGACCTGTACTAATTAGCCTTATTTGAATGTTCTTAATGCATTCATGGTGTGTTGCTTTGTATTAGAAAAACCAGGCTTTTCTGATGGTGCACAAAGGTTAATTTTAAACTTCAACTCTATCCTTTCTTTTGCCAGGGAGTATCATTGACAGCACAGAGAGCTGCTATTGTTGTTGGAGTGGAACTGCCAGTGTATGACCTTACCAAGAAGCACATAATTATGTCTGGATTTATGGGAGATACAGTATATACTCACTTCCTGTAAGTTTGTATAACTAACTGCTTGCATAGCTCATCATTGGTTAGTTCTCGTTATGGGTGATGAATCTTTTATTTCTTTTTCTGTCATCAGTCTAGTTGTAAATATATTTCTGATGTGTTTATACTTTTTAATGCAGTAGCATCTCAAATGGTAGCATGTAGCATGGAAGCTAATTGTATGTAGGATTTGGATTTAATTTTCTTTTGAATATGGAATTTTGGTTTGTGAATCTGAATCATTCAGCTTTTCAAATTGAGATTAGAGGAAAGTTCCAATCAAATATTTGCTATTCTCAGAGGCACAAACATGTGTTCAAGTATACAGAAACTGTACATAATGGCTGTATATTGAATCTTGAAAATGGTGCTTTATAGTAAATGAAAAGTAACTTTTCACATCTATTAGCTGATGTAATTTTTAACTAAAAGCATTAAGCACTCATTACTGCATATTTTCTGGGGAGGAGGAATTCTTGTGCATCTTGAAATGTGGTAGGTCAAATTTCATTAAACCTTTCTTTTATTAGCTCAAGTTTTACTTGTGGGTTAGCTGGAGCCCTTGCATCCAACCCAATTGACGTTGTGAGAACACGCATGATGAATCAGAGAAGCCAACAGCACGGGGGACACTCAAACTATAAGGGTACTTTGGATTGCTTGTTACAAGTAAGTAGTTCATGTATCAACGCAAGTAGAAACTGGTGCCATCAAGCAATGATTTTCATATAGAAATTGTTCTAAGTTTCTGTAGAAATTAATCTAAGTAACTTAAATATGCTTTTTGCCCTAACACTCAAAAGGACTATACTGGCAGTAATGCACTTGGTGTGAAAAGTATCTTCTGTCCCGACAGAAAGGCAGGAAGAAAGTTAGTATGTACTGCAGGCACTTGCTTTTAGTGCTCGGATGAGGAGACTAAGTCTTTCAGCAGTACTATCTCTTACTGAAATTCATATGATGTTAGGATATTGATTGGGAATGATCATCTCATAGGTTAGTTCTTGAAGAACATCATCTTCTGGGGCAGATGTTTTTTTCTGTTGCTTACTGCATAATGGAAAGTCTGGTACAGCCAAAGGCAATGTCAGTCTCTGATTTTGATTATTTTGGCTTGGTTTCTTAAATCCCTAAATTGATATCAGGAAACTATTGGTGTCCAAATTGTTGACTGACTAGTCCAGTTTCTATAACAGTCCAGGTCACACTGTCCAGTGCAATTTTGTGAAGTCCATAAAGCAAACTGAAAAATTCCAAGGGGGTGCCCAATGTGAGCTGCAGGTTTACATGCAGCGCTCTGCAAGGTGATTTTGGGGAAAAAAAACACAAAAAAACAACGAAATCCAGGAATGCAATTTAGATGAATCTAGGTTGAGTACTAAATGGAATAGACTGCATCTTTACCTGCCAGGTAATGCTGCAGGCAGTACTAATCTTGGCTTTATCTCGTGAAGTGTTCCTTTGTCCCATCATACGATATGTTTAAATCAAGGTTACAGCACTAAGCCATCCCCTTGTCTCGTATAGAATCTTGTCAGCTGAGATGCTGTCTAAGTTTCTCACTAATGAAGAATGACATAACTGTGTTCTTGCTATGTTTTGTTTTTTTTTTTTCCAGACGTGGAAGAATGAAGGCTTTTTTGCTCTATATAAAGGGTTTTGGCCAAACTGGTTAAGACTTGGTCCTTGGAATATCATTGTATCCTTTTCAAAGTTGTGCAAAACTATCAAGCTAGCCATACAGCAACAAGTATTGACAGACAGTTTCACAGAATTTTCAGTTTGGAAAGTGCCACGTCAGCACAAATATTCCCTTTTTATGAATGGAACATTGTGTAGTTGACCATTATCTTAGTCAACTGCTGCTGGTCAGATTGAATTCGTGATTCATACGGAATGAATATTAGAATGTGATGTTGCAAAACATTTTTCTGTTCCTCCAGTTTCATACCTGTCTGTTTCCTTAGTTTGGAGCCTAATTTTAAATAAAATCAACAAGAGGAGTTAGGAATGGGGGGTATTTCTAGAGCTGGGGAAACTGTTGGCAGTTAGCCATGAAATCTTTTTTGTATTTATCTTAGTCTCACACAACTTGGTTTGTGTTTCAATAGCCAGCTGACTGGAAACCTGGGAAGTGGGTTGGTAGTAATGTTTTGTTTTTTTTTACCATGAGCAAAGCTACTTTAGCTTATCAAAGCTAAGTGAGTAAAGTCTCTGAGGGCTTTTGTAGTACTCTCCTCCCTCCTCAGTCCTGTGTGTAAGATCCTGAGGAACGGGAATCGGCAGGCAGTTGGCATCACCAGCCTTAAAGCTGTTGATGTACAGGAGTGCCCTGAGGCAAGTTTTATCATTCTGCGTAACAAAAATGGCCAACTAACACCATGACATAGGAGGGATCTAAGAGAAGAGCAGAGCTTCACACAGATGCTGCTGTCCTCTAGTAGCGAAGGGACCATTTTGCACTGAATGAACAGGAAACAGTTTACCTTAATCAGATGCTCCAGTTCTTTCTGACGTATGAACAGCTGAAGAAATTAGACTTCTGACATGCTGAACTGGATACTGGATTCTGTTAATGTACTGTTTGAGCTTAGAGCAACTTGTAAGTTATCCTGAGTATCTGCTCTTTATCGCTTGAGATGCTGGCCAAAGGAAGAGGTCGCTATGAGACTTGTGAATGAGAACAACTTGGAAGTAATTTCAATGCAAACCGGCTCCCGTAAGAATGGCTTGCTCACGTGATTTGGTGGATGATGTGCACTATTTTCTAGACTGAACCAAACTTTGTGGAATACCTTCTGTCAACTCTTTAAGTCTTGAATGTGAAGATGTGTAATGCAACTTTTATGCTGTTGAGACTCCAATGTGCAGTGTTTATAGGTGTAAGAGACAAAGAACAATCTTTCTCTAGAGGAAGATAGGTAGTACCAAGGAGCTGGGCTTTTCCTGTTTTCGGAATTGTACGCAATTTCACTTCCGTATAGTTCCCAATTAACCAAAAGTGTCACAAGACATCTTTGCAGGCCTCCACTTCAGCAAAATACCTGCTGCAATACAAAATCTGCTTCTGGTTTGGGAGTTTCCCTGTGTTCTAAGTCATTAGAAGTTGGCATAATTAGCTAGGAATAATCCAGCTTCATTTGAAAGTGTGGTTGCTGCAGTTGTCAGTTTTGCATAGCTTGAGGAAAGTTGTGGGGTTTTTCCCTTCCAATGTATCATTCTTGGGTTTCAGCATAAGTGATTCTTCAACATATTCATATGTAAATTGCAATTAGGACTGAAGTTCAAATGAGTCCATGCTCATCTGCCTATCTTGCAGAGAAACTTTTTGTGCCTCTTCCGTTGTTGGGAAGAACTACTTGTAATGGTTACTGGCTGTTACGTTTCATCTGAAAGATGCAAGTTTTAGACTGAGCAGTTCAGGCTGTCATGTAGGTGCCTCCATGAAAAGAACCAAACCCCTTCAAAGATAAGTTGTCTATAAAGACAGCTTTTCTTCTTAAAAAGACACCCAAACCTGGAACCACTGAGCACTTTCATACAGCAAACAGGCCTGGGTTGCTGTTACATACAAGTAAAAGCTTCATGTAGAAAGCCACCACGACTTCCTTAAAGCATTACTTTTGGGATTAAATGTATATGAAAACCTCAGGGCCATTAACTAAAGAGTTATGTCAAGGTTCTGATGAATGCTGCTGTTAGTTCCAAGAAGGGAGAGGTGCGAGATGCGGGTCAGGCGGTGGTCCTTCCGTGTTCACAGCGGGTAGCAAAGCAGGATGTGTAGCTTTGCGTTTTTGTGGCATTGTGTTTAATCTCTTTGACATCTTTTGGTTAATCATACATTCCACTTAAAGAAATGTCATTGTGATTTTTCAAAATTACTATAATCACTTAAAATTACTAATTTTGAATTCACAAATGGATTTTTTAAATGCACAAGGCACTTTCTTTCCTACAGCACAATGTTTTGCTATGTATATGGGTATGCTTATGTGCAGTGTTTTTCCCTACAGCTGTTTCTATGCTTTGATAGACATATTTGTAAATATTTTTTACATGTTGTAAATGAAGCATATGTTTTACATTTTTAAGCTTATTAAAAGTTTTTAAATCGTTGTGTAATGACTCTGAACTGATTTCACTTTCTAAGTTCCAAATGGGGGTGGTGGTGAGGGGTTGTTGAAACACTTGAAGGTGATTAAGGAAGGAAAGCTGCTTCTGGCACTGAACATGTTTTAGCCAAGGCAGACTGGAGTTGCTGTAGGTGAAACCTCATGTTCCTGTAACTTACAGCCTGGATAACATGCATTAACTGTATGTTTCCACTGTTCTTTGGCCTATCTTGAAGTGCCAGACTGTTTCCCACTCCGATCTCGGAGTTTTCATTAACAATCAGCTTAGTTTTGTGTGGCAGCAAAACTTGTTCCTGGCTCAAGTAATCAGGGAGGCTGAGACAGTGTTATGCCCGTGACCTGCATGGGTTTCTGCAGGGAACCCACTGCTTTGGAGTAAGGGGGTGGGAGCAAACTGGGGAGGGACAGATGGACAGAAGTTACCTGCTGAGGACCAAAGGCATCAAAACAGGGGAATGGTGGTTGAGGATCTCAGCTGCAGATAATGTCTCAAGCTGTTTTCAAGCTCTTTAATTCAGACATGCCTTCATTAGGATTTATTTCAATGTGTAATGATAGAAGATTTAAGTTTACCAAAAAAAAAAAAACTAACAGCAAACCAACGATAACAAAGTGAATTTCTGAAATAAAGACTAAATCCTGCAGCACAGTGGAAAAATGCTGCTCTGGTTCATGGGTGATGCTGCAGGGAAAGAGGAACCAGTTCCGCAGCGAGGAAGACCACACCAAAGAGAGGTGACCGCTGCCCAGGAGAAGCCTCGGTGGCCCGGAGTTGAGGTGCCACCACCAGGGTCACCCTGCGGCCCCTTCCCCCACCCCCTCGGGAAAGAAGGATCCAGGGAATGCTGCGCCCGGCGGGACCCGGTTCTGTGGCAGCCGCCTGCGCTCCTCCCTGCCGGCAGGGGGCGCTATGCCGTCCAGCCGCCGCTCGTTCGCTCGCTCGCACTCTCTCTTCCCCCTACTTCCGCCTCTGGCTGACGCACTTCTCCTCCCCACCAATGACGCTACTGCCACGCGACGCGGAGCGGAGCGCGCCGTGCCTCCCCCGGAAGCGCCGCCGCGCTCCCCAGCGCTCTGCTCCGCTCCTCCCCGCTCCCCCCTCGGCCCGGNGCCCGGCCCGCCGGGGCCTGCGGGGCCGCCGCTCTCCCCGGCTTGTTACAGGGCTCAAGAAGCGGTTTGCGTTCTAGCGGGGCTCCCAGGCCGGCGGGGCACTGAGCCCTTCACCCCCCCTCCCCGCTGCGCCCACGACTGCTCCCCCAGCCGGTTTTGCCTCTCTCGGGAGGGCTCGCTCTCCCTTCAGCCTTCCCGAGGCGCCTCACCGCGCGGTGCTGCCCGCCCGGCCTGACTTGCAGGGGGTTTTGTAGGCAGCGGTGGCAGCTTCCTTCTTGAAATCCATCGGGCGTTCTCTGCCTGTCCTTACTATGTTCCTCAGTTCCTCCAAGTTTGTCTTCTTGAAATTGAGAGTTTTAGTCGTGGAGTTATGTGTTTTAGGTCCTCTTCAGATGATCCTGATCAATTCATAGCTGCTGGTGCCAATGTTATCAAAAGCAGCGTGGCCAGCAGGTCGAGGGAGGTGATTCTGCCCCTCTACTCTGCTCTGGTGAGACCCTACCTGGAGTACTGTGTCCAGTTTTGGAGTCCCCAACATAAGAAGGACATGGACCTGTTGGAGCAGGTCCAGAGGAGGGCCACGAGTATGATCAGAGGGGTGAAGCACCTCTCCTATGAGGACAGGCTAAGAGAGTTGGGGTTGTTCAGCCTGGAGAAGAGAAGGCTTCAGGGAGACCTTACAGCAGCCTTTCAGTACTTAAAGGAGGGTTACAGGAAAGGTGGAGATATACTTTTTAGCAGGGCCTGTTGTGATAGGACAAGGGGTAATGGTTTTAAACTCAAAGAGGGAAGATTCAGACTGGCCAGAAGGAAGAATTTTTTTACGCTGATAGTGATGAAACACTGGAAGAGGTTGCCCAGAGAAGTGGTAGATGCCCCATCCCTGGAAACATTCAAGGTCAGGTTGCACGGGACTCTGAGCAACCTGATCTAGTTGAAGATGTCCCTGCTTATTGCTGGGGGGTTGGACTAGATGGCCTTTAAAGGTTTCTTCCAACCCAGACTATTCTATGATTCTGTGATTGTTTCCTGGTATAACTTACAGATGATTCAACAACCCGTATAAAGCCAGGAATAGTGGTAAAAGCTTCATAATTTCTCATTACCATGGAAGACATGGTCTCCCACACGGTTATAAAATGTCAAACTCTCACATGATGATTATTTATGAATGCTTCCTTGTCTACAAAGGGAAGGGGAACAAAATGTTTGCCTTCCTTAACTGTACTTTTCATGAGAGGTTTTGTATTTGAACAGGATCATAGCGCAAGTTATAGTGCCATAAAATCAACAAAGTTGGCTCTCAGCAAGTGTCTGAAAGGTCAAAATAACAAAGAGGAGAGGGTAAAGCAATTCCTTTCTGAAATGCACCTGTTTCATTTCATGCTTCCTGGTTTCTTTTTTGTGTAAGCTGCATGCAACTGTACTAAAGAAAATACTGGCAGCTGTCCAAAATGCTTTTAGAAGGATGTGCTGCTATCGGAGGATATTCTTAAGGACCTAAAACAGCTTTGCAACAAGGCAGGTACAATATTTGCCAGTCAGGACAACGGGGATGCTAAGACACTGAGGACTTAAGCTGGTCTTGGCTCAAGCTGGAGTGGATTGGGACAGTGGTGTTGCGGCTGTTCTGAAAAAGCAGCCTCTGATCGACTCGTCTTTTCCTCAGTAGTCCGTATGAGAGAAACCCTGGCTCCCCAGCTTGGGCCCTGCCTGTTTTGGAGGGCCAGGGTCAGAGACATGTGGAAGTTGAACAAAAAAGGTCAATCTGTGTTTTCTCAGATATCCGAAATCCTGACAGTTCTTTCTTTGCCAGACTAATATTACCAGGCAATGAGTGTTTTACTGAATGAGTAATTTTCTAGAGGGATACCAATTTGTTTTTAAGTAGTGTTTTCTGTTTCTATGTTACTGGTGTTCCCAGCAATAGAAAACATACCGTACTTGTTAAGTGAATTAAAAAGGGTATTATGCTAATGAAGAGTATACAACGATATTTGTTTTCTTGAATTAACTTCTTATGTATAAGCTAATTAATAGTCTCCAATCATACTTAAATACAATTTCTCTCAAGTTACTTTTGTCCATATTTTTCTTGCTTGAAAAATCATTGTGGCTGATAATTCCCATTCAGCAGAGCTATTCCTTGTCTTCTGAAAAAGCCTTTCTTTTAGCTTGGCTTCTTCATTAAAAAGCATTTGAAAGAATATGAAACACTGTTCCTGAATAAATTCTGGCAGTGTTAAGTCTTGAATTTTCTCGGAATATCTGGCAAAAAAATCTGACAATTTCTGTGCGGTGATGTTGCCATGTAGCGTAGACAGCAGTGGCATTTATTTTTGCTTCTGCATGTGTTCTGAATTCTTATGTTCTCAGATACTTTTCTAGTGCATTTCTCTGGGTATAGAACCAGATAAACTGGATTAAAGTGTAGCTCATCAGTATTTCAGGTACATGTACATTCAGTTTCTGTTCTTACACAAACATATACTTATATAAAATGCTGTATAATATTTTCCAACTTAAAAAAAACGTATTAGGTGATTCTGAATATATAGATATGGTAGTTGTTGGTGTATTATGATATTGACAGATGAAATGTCCATTGCATTTGTTTCTTCAAAAGTAGATGCCTGTAATTTTCTCAAGTTGATGCTTTGGATCATGTTATTTTAGTTGAGCTGAATACACTAATTCTTACTTAGCTTCCTAACTAAAGTTTTGTGGGTTCTTGTGAGCAGCTTCCAATTGAAGATTTGTGCAGCCTAACATCCCAGTCACTAACTGTTTCACTGACGGCTGCAGTGCCAGAATCCACAGAGGACGTCCTCTTGAAAGGATTTGCCGTACTGGGGATGGAGGATGAAAGAATTGAAACAGCACAACAGGTAAGTGATGCTGAACAATCTTCAAGTTGCAGTAATCTTCTTCAGAGAATTCTGCGAGTTTCTGTGTCTTTTGCATAGCTTTTGGTGGGTTTGTTAAATTTTTTGGGCCATTTTCAAGATACATGAAGAAACTTGGGGGAGAAAAATCGTTGAAGTCATAGCTCTTAAGTGACAGATACTTTTTCCATTTCGAGTGGGGTCTTAAGTAAGAGTAAGGCACCCTTTCAGTAAGGTGGTGTTGCTTATAATATAGAAGAATGTCATGCCCCTCCTCCCCTTTCTAATGTGACAGCCTTGTTCTAGTGCAAATAAAACCAGATTAAATTCAGTCTTTCCTGTTTTAATTTAGTGGAGGAATAGAATAGAATATTTTAGTTGGAATGAGAAATAATAGTTTCTTTCCTTGATTAATAATTAAGTTCTGAAACATCTCTTTTTTAACAAAAGCTCATCTTCATTTCATAGATCTGATTTTTTTTTTTTTTTAATTGACTGTATGTGATACCCGTGTTGTTCACACCATAAAATCTCTTCTAGTTCTTCTCCTGGTTTGCTCAGGTACAAACACAGATGGATCAAGATGAAGGTGCCAAGTATAGGTACGTGTTCTTCCTCAGTTCTTTTCACTGTAAGCTCTTTGAAGGACTTCGTCTTGTCTGTATAATGTTAGCACGAATTTGGATTCAGCTGGTGCGGAATGGGGGAATGCGTTGGAACAGCTGAAGCCTTCCAAGGCAGTACGCCCCACTCCCATCCTGAAGGCTATTGCCCTTGTGGCAGTTAAGTGTGACACAGATTTTCTTCTCAACTGCCTAGCATATTACGATAGAGTGAAACCAGTTTTGGCTTATAGACAGGGCTGTAGACAAAGGCAGTCTAAGAGCTTTCATATGCCTTTTCAATGGCCATTGCTATTGAAATGGCATCCTCTGAGGGTGAGAGTGTGTAAGCAGGTGTGGCTGCTAGTCATTTCTGCTATCACCATTCAGTTTGCCAGTCCCTGTGGCTGTGACTTTGAATCTGCATTCCCTGCATTCTTTGACACTTTGCTCAACTCCGGTTTTGAGACTTGGCATTCTCATCTATTTTTGTCTAACTGGCTTTTCCATCAGGCTCAGAAGAGCCCCTTCCCACCGACTTTCGCAGTTACTCCTCAAGAGTCTGAAGTGCAGCTGAATGGCTTAGCCAAATCTGCTGATGGGTTTTACAGAAACTGGCCCGTGTTTTGAAATTTTGCAAACTTGCCTTTGGCCACAAAGAGATACTGCTGTATTCCCGTCTTCTGTATTTCTCTGCTTTTCTTCAGTCTGTCTCTTCCTCTCTTGCTCTGACATTTGAGGATGTGACGGTTCTTAAAAGCAGAGGTTTAGACATATACTAAACCCATGATCACATCATTAACAGCCTAAAAAGAATAGCACCCTTGGACTTTGTCAGCTGACATGTTCATAATAGTGCACACAGATACTAAAGTGTGCCATGGATGTGGAATGATGGTTTGTAGGATGGCCAATATGTAATTGCAGGAGACTGGAGGAGCAGGAGGAAAATAAGTCAGTTCTTTGCCTGTTTTACGCTGAAGGGTTGCACACAGCTACAGAGAGTTGTGATTTTACTTGCTGTTTTGTATGTGGTGAAGTAGAGCTCAGAAATTTTAGCTGGTATCCAAGAGTAATTAATTTTAAATGATGTTTTAGTCAAGCTGAATGCTTGACTAAATTTAATGATCATTTAGGGTCATATCTACATTGAGCCTTAGACAAACTTGGTGACATCAGATACTGGATCTATTTCGTTTGAGCCTCTTTCAGTCCTCACAGTGAGTTTTGAATCTTCTGGATAATTTCACCTACTTTAGGAGAATAGAACTAATTCCTAAATGGAAACTGAAAATTATATAGAAGAGGAGTCCCAAATTAACACTCCTGTTGGAAGCAAGGCAGGTAGAATTTGGCTGCTCGCAGTAGCCTCTATGTTTCCACTGTCCATGTAGACAGTATTTGCGTGCTCTAGACTAGCTGTGGTGCATGGTGCTGCTTTCTGGGTAGGCTTGGTGTAAGGAATATCGGGGAAATGCAGTTACTGCACTGGCTATTCCAAACCCTATAGCTCTGTTACTTCTGTGGATCATGGAACATCTGCTTATTGTGCACTTTTGCTTGACGCAAGTGCTCTTTTGTTCCTAGAGAGGGAAACGTAGTGGCAGCGTCCCTGCAGACAGCTGGATTTGCAAATGCAGAAAGTGAAATTTTACTTCTGTTATCTGTTGATTCTTCTTTTCTAGACAGATGAGGGATTACTTGTCTGGCTTTCAGGAGCAGTGTGATGCTATCTTGAATGATGTGAATAGTGCCCTTCAGCACCTGGAGTCACTGCAAAAACAGTATCTCTTTGTCTCCACGAAGACAGGAACGCTGCATGAGGCCTGTGAACAACTTTTGAAAGAGCAGGTAATCATTGATGGGAGGATCACTGGAAACTTCTAAGATACCATAAACAGAAGTTCCTTTTTCTCAGGCTGGGAAAACTTGTGAGCTGTGGTGACAATCTATTCATTTGCTTTGGACCTCATTTTTGTTGTGTTTTACCTGCATCTAGGGTGTCAGGCTCTGTGCAGGAAAATGTTCAGCATGTGTTGATGTATACTTTAATCAAGAAGGATGGATGCCTGAGGAGAGCTTTTGTAACTGATGCCTGACAAGTGCAAACTTTGAGATTAATAATTCATATCACTTACAAAGTATTTTGAGCTGGTTATTGCAAGAAGAAAGATTATTATTTTTTTTTAAAATTGTAAGCATATTTCCCAGATGCTTTCTTTTTCCTCATGAACTGCTCCGACCGTGATGTAATGAACGTGTCGTCTTAGCATGACTGGATAAGGGAGAACTTTTAAAGGCTCCAACCCTGAAATACTGGTTTTCTACAGTTCTCTGTAATACTGGTGACAGCATTGCTGTTTGTATGCAGTGGTATCTGTGGAATTCTGACAAACCTGTAGAATATATGTTTTTAAATACACTATTAAGTGTAGTATGTCTTTCTCTGGTAAGAGAGAGCAAGAGAGCACTGCTGTATTCTGCATCTTTTGTTGTACTTATTTAGTTGCAAGTTATCTAGAGCTAGTTAACACTGGGGTATGCCAAGAGCTGAAAGGGAAGCTGGATAATTTTATATATATATGTGTATTTTTTTGTATATATATGTATATTTAAACTACTTGCTAGGTTGCTGATTTTCTTGTATTTATTATTTTTTAATAGTCAGAACTTGTTGACCTGGCTGAAAACATCCAGCAGAAACTTTCTTATTTTAATGAGCTGGAAAACATCAACACAGTAAGTATTATTTCACTGTTAGTAGTCTTAGAAAATGAAAGTGTACCGATCTTTTGAACTTTGTCGCCAACACTGTTACTTGGGTTCCTTACAATCATGCTTTGTCTTGTGTTCCAAAGAAATTGAATTCCCCTACGCTCTCTGTGAACAGTGAAGGATTCATTCCCATGCTGGCTAAGCTTGATGATTGTATTGCGTATATTTCATCGCATGTAAGTAACTCTATATTGGTTTTAGTTCAATCTTAATAGTTTCAAAACTATGTATTCATACTATTTTTGTGGTGGGCTTTTTTTGCTATAAAATGTTCTCTCTGCCCAATACAGTAAGAAAACAAAGATGACGGTTTATAAACTTTAGAATTTTTTACTGAATATACTTAATATTCTGCTTAATTTTTTAAAATATTGCTTTTAGTTTGTACAAACTAGTATTTCTAGCTAGTAAAAAATATTTTAAGTTTTGATGAATTTATGACTCTCTTATTGTTCATATTTAAAAGGGATTTTTTATTTCTTTCAGCCAAATTTTAAAGACTACCCTGTATATTTGATTAAGTTTAAACAATGCCTTTCTAAAGCTATGCACCTTATCAAGACGTACACTGTGAATACACTACAGAACCTCACAAGCCAGTTAATGAAAAGGGTAAGGTGAATCAGTAAGTGGTATCTTGAGCTGTACCGAAATGTCTATTGTAACACTATAGAGTTTTCTTCTCTTTTTTTAAAAATTTTTTGGGGTGTGGGATGTGTCAACAGTCTTGTGTGAAAATAGGTCAGTCCTATACTACAGTGTTTGTGTAGGCTGGCCAAGTTGCAGCTGAATCTGGCAGAGACCTAGTGATCCAAAAGATTTAAAAACAGTAATAATTAAAAAATCCTGTTAATTGAAGAAGAAGTAGGTGAGTTGAGGTAGGTGAACAGTAACCTCAGTGAAGGCCAGGGATGGGTAAACAACTGAGTTAGAGAGGCAGCTACCAGCTGGTCATCCAGCATGCTTTCCTGAGCCACTTTGTGCACCATAGCTCTGAATTGGCCGCAGCGCACGCTGCTATCCGTGTTCCCAAACAGGGAGGGTGCACAAGAGAAATACAAATACTGTGGGGGTCTGTTTTGGAGATGGATCGTTAGAGACGGAGAGGTTGCAGGGAATGCTTGAAGAATGAATACAGGAGCTGAGCGCTGTAGGATGAAAACTGTTAAAGCACATCAACTATGAGTTCATGGCATAAGTCTTTCAGTATTATATTCTAGTAAGTATTTTTGGGTGCTCTTGGTCATCTAAATATTTCTTTTTGATAAGCCTGCACTGCTTTGTGTAGCTGCATAGAATTAACTGTGACAGGTTCCTACTGGTTTTTGGCGATCTTTTGCTTAGTTTTACAACATTGACAGCAATGTTAGAGAGTCACAGGGAAGTTAGGTGCTTTACTCCTACTTGCTCTGGTGGGATTTAGGCATAAACGTGAGTAAGGAGGTTTTTTTGTCTCATTAAAATGTAAAGAGTCTCGTGCTGCAATATTTTGGCAGAGGAGAAAGTGGAGGGGAATGTCTCTTTCTACCCACTTTCTTTCTTCAATTAATTGTTGTATGCCTTGTGCTCAGTCCTGTTACAGTCAAACTTGGTGTCATGAGGGATAACTGGTGAAATTGTCAGTTCTCAATTCTAGCATCTTTCAAACATAAAGAAAGGGATTTTAGACAATGTTCATAGAAACTTGCTAAAGGATACTCCTGGACTGAAGATCTCGGTTAAGTGGTGTTGAACATTTTTTGTGTTTGGTACCAAATAACTTTTTATTTTAAAAAAAGTATCTTAGCTTGGTTTGTTGTCAACGGATTGCCATGACCGAGCTGAATTCAAGCAGAATTGAACGTCTCTAATAATAAGCATTTCTACAGAAAGAAGTGAAACGTCATTTCTGGATTTGGATTGCTGTTTAGCAGTCTTAAGTCAGGAAGGAGACTTTTAGGAGTCAGATGACCTCCTCCTTCCCATTTAGATGGACGTTTTGTGCATCTTGCATGTTTCTCTGAAACATGTAATGTCTGCTTCTGCTAGAAGTGCAGTACTGGACTAGCGGTCTTTAGTTGTCATCAAGTGTTGAGGTTACCTATTGCAACATAACAAGAGGTCTTGTCAGGACTGGAAAGGGGCTGATGAGATCTCGATGTTCTTTGACTCACACATGTGAGTGTTCGGGGATTTTGATCTGTGTTTGCAGAAGGATGATCAGCTTGTTCACAGGGATGAAAGGAGGAGGTGAGGAAGGTGGAAGAGTTTTCTTGTCCCCACCAAGTTTCAAGCCTGGTGGGTAAATTGGGTCTTTGCTCTGCTTCGTTAGTGCTAGAATTTGTGTCACTTCAAGCTGTCGGCCCAGCCAAGCTGGGGAGCCACAGGAGGACCTGCCTCAGAACTTGACATTCCAGTTGAAGCTTGAATACAAGCTGAAACTTGGCTTCTCTGCCCTGGGACTGGCAGGTAAAAGGGAAATTTTGTTCCATTTTAGTACTACAGATTAAGGAGCAACAATTGGTACTACTGTGGCAGGTCCAGAGAAAATTGTTCTGTCTAATGGAGAATGCCATAATTACTGAAAATGTTATTTTTGCTGTAGACTGTAGGTTGAAACTTTTGTTATGGGTGCTGTTCTTCCGTCTGGCTTTATCTGAGTTCTGAAACAGACATACCTTTCTAGGTGGAAAGTGGCCAAGAGCTGTTCCACTGGCAGTATAAACGTAACGAAACTATACGCTGTTTTAGAACAGAATTATCTCAGCCATTGAATACTAGAAACCAAATATAGTATTTTCCTTTTTAACCAGTTACACATCTTGTTTTTCAGGATCCTTCAGCTGTGCCAAATTCTGACAATGCCTTCACGCTGTTTTATGTAAAATTCAGAGCAGCTGCTCCCAAAGTCAGAGTAAGTAGGCTGGTAACTAAGTGTTAAAAAGGAAGCTATGAAAATGGGGTTTGAATTTATTAGTAGTGTGAATGCAAGGATTGCATATTGTGCAAGTGTGAATGTCCAAAGATTGCATATTGTGTCCATGGAAAAATACTGCAAACTATTTTCCAATTATTAGAAAAAAATCATTTGCTGATAATACTTTTTTTCTTTTTATTGAGTAGACTCTTATTGAACAAGTAGAGCAAAGATCTGAAAAAATGCCAGAGTGAGTATGTCCACATAATTTATTTTGAACTATTTTAAGTTTTGAGAATCTTTACTTTTGTTTAAATACTGTTTACACATTCATTTATAAGAAAGTTTTAAAAATTGGAATTATATAGACCTGAAAGAGGATATTAGAATTAATATTACGTTTACCAGACAATGAGCTTCAGGATGTAGTTACTGTTTTAATTTCTTGGCTAGGTATGAACAAGTTCTCAATGAAATCCATCAATGTTACCTCGACCAGAGGGAGCTTTTGCTTGGTCCAAGTATCGCTAGCACTGTTACAGAACTAACCAGTCAGAACAACAGAGATCATTGTGCTCTGGTAGGTAAAGTTGTCATGTGTTTTGGGGGTTTTGTTATGTTTTAATCCCTCCTCCCTCAAGTAAAAAGTGCTTATTGAATTCAGTTGTTTACATGCAGAATTGTCACTTTTGTTTGTGGTTTTGAATAATTAAAATTAAATTTTTCAAGTAATGCATGTTTTGTGGAAGATGATTCTGTAAAAACTGTGCTCTGCTACAAACCTGACAAAGGGGTATTTGCAAAAGCATAAAATGTGGTTACTTAAGTTTCATCAGAAACAGAAAGGGACTGAAGTTGCACAATGAGATTTATTTGGCTAGTAACATCTTTTCAGTCCTTAGTTGATCTCAATAATTTTGAATTTCACAAAGTTTTAATTTAACTATAGCTACAGTAGTAATAATAATAATAATACAATATATAATATAATGCTGTAATAATATCTGTAATACCTGATGCAAGGCAAATAATTTAATAATCAAGTATTTGTATTTCTGTGAATACAGGTGCGAAGTGGTTGTGCCTTTATGGTCCATGTATGCCAGGATGAACACCAGCTTTACAATGAGTTCTTCACAAAACCAACACCAAAACTGGAGTAGGTGGTACATGCTGGTTTTGTTTTCCTGCATGTTGTGTTTACTGTGCTCTGATATAGGAGACAATGTTATTTGCAAATAGGGCTGTATCAAAGTGGTTTTGTAAAAACTAGCAAGAAAAAAAAGCCTTAATCCCTTTATGCATCAGAATTTGATGTTCTTTTGTTTTCTTTTTTCTTCAAGCGAAGCTGGTAGTTTACATTCTCCATAAATAAACTGAGTAATGTAAATGGTTTGTAGATGGTCTGAAAGAGATAAAGACACAGAGTTGCTTTGGAAAAAGCTGTAGAAGTTTACAGTGCTGTAGCGCTCAGCTGTTTTTGTACTGCCTCTATGCCAATGGTTTGCAGTCAGTTGCAGAAGTGCAAAATTAAGCTGATGAACTCCAGCCATTTTTCATCAAGGATTTAGTTCGTGAGCTGCCCTTACTGTTAAGGAATATTTGCATGTGCCTGTATGTGGGCTGAACGGAAGGCGGGATAGTGGACCGCTGACAAGGACAGTATCCGTACCTGCTGTGCCTAGATCTAGGAGAGGGACAGGTTGTTGTCTTCACATGGTAATTGCATGATAAAAGTGTTCTAAGTTTTCTATAACAGACCTGTAATATTAGAGCAATTGCGTAGATTACGCCCCTTCTCCAATTTGCCGGTATGTTTTAATAATGATATTCAATTTTGAAATTTGGGCAGGTCATGTTCCCTTGATACAAAGTTGATAAATAAAGTATATTCCTATTAATATAACTGAGACACTGGTTTTGAGTGTTGTATTATCTCAAAATCAAGCGCAGCTTGAGTTGAATAAGTGTAACCTGGAAAAAGTACTGCCCCCTACTCTAAAGCTAAAAGAAAACCACAAACGCATATAAGTCAGTGTAGGAGCAGTCTTTCTCTTTCCTGAGAAATTGAGGTCTCATGTGGGACATGTTAAGGATTTGAGGTGACCTAACCAAATTGGCTTAAGAACCAATGTAGCTATCTTGGACCAAATCCTGTAGTAAGTGAAATCAGTGTAAAATGTTGTTCAGACAGAAATTGCGTCACTATTGCTCTTCACACCAAGAATGAGAAGAGACTTCTGATTATTTTTGAATCTTGATAGAAAGTAGTTACCTCTCTCCATAAGAACTTGCTTCCCTTTTTTTGCCTACATCTAAATAAAATATTTGGAGGAAAATGTTTCAAATAGTAACTACTTTATTAGTTTTTTCTTAGCTGCATAATAAATAGACTTATTTTTTTCTGAAGTGCTGAGGTGCTCTGAAGACATAATAGCTGGATGTCTGTGTACAGATAAAAGTTTACCAAAAATCTATCCCAAGAGTACAGATCTGTCTGAGTGTTGTATTTAATACTAAGGCTGTTGAAACTTTCTCCTTTGTGTCTGCTTTTAACATGGAGAGTTACTGTTTATCAAGTTGCTTGTAAAGCTATAGAATACAACACAAGAGAGACATTAAAAATGTTTCTTCTGTGAGTATTATTTGTCCACACTCTGAAAGGAACTGGAGTGTCCTTGTCCTGTAGTCAGACATTCTTCATGAATTAGAAAAAAAAAAAAATATAGTGCCAAAAACTCAGCAACTGTACCACACTGTAAATACTTAATCTTAGTGTTTAAATTTCCAGGTCTAACTGTGGAATTACTTGAATTTTCAGCTACTGGCAACAGCGTTATTAGCTGATCTGTGATTAGTGAAGGGAGCATTGAGAATGGCAAAAATGTCTAAAATGGATTATACTGGTGTCTTAACCAAGATATGCAGCACTTCAAACAGGAAAGAAAAAAAATAAATCAAAGTGGAATTGCATTGATACTTTAACTTCAGTTAGATAGGAAAGTGTGCTCTGCAATGCTTTTTGTTTCGGGGTTGTTTTTTTTTTTAATTTTAAAATGGATTCAAAGCTGTACCACCATTTCAAGCAGTTGGTGTCCTAAATCTCTTAAAGACTTTGTAGGAAATCGGGGGTTCATGTTTTAAACAGTCCTTTCTTAAGTCTTCTATGACACCATGTTGCATGGTTTTCTCACCCTCCTTTTAAAATATCTTTGCCGTAAAATAATCTGTGTTTGTGATAAAATTTTGTTTTGGTATTGTGGGATCCTGAAAGTGTTTTGCTTTGTTTTATTTTTCTCTTCATAGTGAGCTCTTGGAGAAGTTATGTCTTTCATTGTATGATGTCCTGAGGCCAATGATCATCCATGTCATTCACTTAGAGACACTTTCTGAACTCTGTGGGATTCTCAAAAATGAGATGCTTGAAGATCATGTACAGAACAATGGTAACTCATAGATGGAACCTGATTGTTTTTAACTGTCTTCTTAACTGTTAAAATTATTAAATTGCATAAGCAAAAAAAATTCACTAGATTTTTTTTCTTTCTAATGGGTCTTAAACATATCAAAGATGAGGTAAGGTTATTTTAAATAAATAATGGTTTTTCATTTATAATAGAAAGGTATGTATTTATGGTTCTATGTATATCTTCATTTAAATTAATATACTGATGTTAGAGTCCTATTTTCTCTAGGTTGTACAAATGCAAGCAAGCATCCACCCAGTGCATATACATGCAGCAGGATTGATTTAAATGAACTTTTCAAATGAATGAATTGCTTTGCTTGACCCTGCTAATGCATCATCTCTGTAGAGCTTTCTGTATACACGATGATAAAACAAAGGAATGTAAACCTGATTTTTTTCATTCTCCTTGACACAGTGTTTCTCTGACTACAAATTGTAACTTTGAGCAGAGGAGTTACATAGCTGGTAGAGATTTTGGGGTTTTGGAAGTGTTCATTGCTCATAGGCTCATAGAAGTGAGCTGGCCATCAGAAAAAAATCTGGTATCTCATTTCCTTAGCATGACCTGAGGGACTCATTTCACAGTCTTAACCTTGCACCAAACGATTAACAGAAATTATACTTAGTAGCTGGTATATAACACAGTGTAGCTCTCTGTCTCTGAAGCTGTGCCAATACTATGAAGAATTGCTCATTTTCCTGGAAGTAGGATTGTAACACTGTTGGGAATGAGCAAAAAATTTTGGGCTAATCTTAAGAAGAATCTTTCTACTACTGAAACTCAGGCTGATACAATAGTTCTGAAGTGGGACATGAGCTACTTTGGATCATCTTCTGGTAGGTAGGTAGATAGATGAGTTAGCTTCTCAGCTCCTGACAGTCACACTGCACGTGTTGGCTGTGATAGAACCAAAGCACATTGGTTTGGTGTCTAGGCAGAGATGCCACTCGACATACCCTGGTCTCAAATAATCAGAGTGCTTAATTCTAGTGTGGCGTCTGATGTTATCAGTGTGAGATCGCATTTTCACAATCTAATGAAAATCTGGGGAGCTGAAGCAACTGCAATGTGGAGTTCAGTGGTTCCTTGTTTGTCACAAATTTGTCTGCATGCCACTGTTCCAAAAATGCTCTGACTTCATCTGCAGCAAGCTAGTTTTGTGACAGTTCTATATGCGATACTTCAAACTTTAGTGTCTATAAGCTTGTTTTGTAATTAAATTAACAGATTTGTGCCTTTTTTTTACCTTTGTCAGCTGAACAACTGGGTGCCTTTGCAGCTGGTGTCAAGCAGATGTTAGAAGATGTACAGGAGCGTCTTGTCTATAGGACGCATATTTACATTCAGACTGATATCACGGGCTACAAGCCTGCTCCAGGCGATCTTGCATATCCTGACAAGTTGGAAATGATGGAGGTATAGCATCAGCTTTTTTATTGTCCTTGATTGGTTTTCTTTTTATGTGCAGTATATACAATTGTGCAGTATAGCGCTTTCCAGATGGGGTTTTCCAGTTCTCAGGTGTGTTTAGTATTACTGGCATTATCAAATTGGCACCTGCTGATTAAATTATGACCCTAAGCTAGATGTCAGAGAACGCTTTACGTCAAACTTAGTAAAACTGATGATAATTCTCACAGTTAACAGTTTTATCTAAACTTGAAGCTTCTGAGTTTTCTTTTGTAACAGTAAATTTTTATTTACTTTCATAAGTAGTAGGTATTAGTGTATTTTATAGTTAAGCTGGAGTTGAAGAGGAGCTTTAGACAAGGCACAGTTAGCTGCAGGTTTGTTTTCAGAATTACTGGTCAACTGGTGTTTGGTACGCGTATGTGTACTCTGTGCTCAGACAGTGGGAGGGGGGACTTGTTCATATTTTCAGTCATTCCAAGCACTTTGAGTCAGTGTTCCTGTTGAAAGGAATCAAACTAGTTCTGTTTACTTTAAAAGGTTAATACTATATTGATGAAAGATTTCAGAATGAAACTACTCCCAGAAATAAAAAAGTGGCCGATGAAAGACTTTGTTCTAGTCAAAAACTAATTCAAACTGCATTGTAATGCAAGTGAAAGGTAGCATTGCATGGAAGGGATTAAGCATAATAAATATCCCCCCCCAAATAACTGTTGCCATTAACTTTATAATAAGAGGCCCAAGCTGTCAAAGGATTGAGCTGACTAAGAGCAGCAATTCTGACATGGACTGGCAAGATGCATATTTTTTTTCTCTAGTCTGCTTTCTGTCTGTCTATCAGAATAGTTGGTGGTGCTTAGAAAATTGTAGGACTTGTTTGCAGCTAACCAGTTGGTAGAGAAGCTGTTGTTTTGACTTCAGAATCAGGACGTTACTTACACAAAATGAAGCAGCTCTATAGCTATATATATATATTTTGCTGTGGGCTGGAAGAGATTAACATTGTATAACTGTACCTTACTGTGTTCAATTTTTGCCTGCAAACAGACAGACTGTGAGAAACTTAGTACTGAACTCACCTTGCTATAATTTTGTCTTTATACATGTATAAAACTCTTATTATGTTACAGTTTATGCTTTGGTGATTATAACAGATATTCATAGGTTTTTAGGAAAGCATTTACAAATCCTGAAGCTAGTGAGTTGGTAGAGTACTTGCCCTTTGTACTGAAAGTTTAAGGACTAACAATCTTTTGAAGAAAAAGCAAAAATAATAATTGAGAAGCCCACCACAAAAAACGCAGCTAGATGGGATCCCTCCATTCAGAACAAGTTGTGATCAGAACTTTTACCAGTATAATTGTTAGGAGTGCCACTTCGTTTGGTTTGGTGGTTTTTGTTTTTTGGGTTTTTTTTTTTGTCAAAATTCTGTGAATAGAACTGGATAAAAAAATGATTGCAAGAACTTTTTAATGTTGGCTGTAACTTCTATAGGCAAGCAATGTAGATACTTAGCCTACACAAGGCCTTATTTTCTAACTAGAATCCTATGGCCATTCAGTTAGGAAGAAGAAGAAAGTGAGTTTTACAGTTCATCCTAAATCAAGAAATTACGCTGCTCTTCATATGTCCTCATAAGACTCCAGTTTTTGCCTGGTTTGAGATTCATTTTGCTCCTTGATTGCTTTTAAACCTCAAAACCTTGCTATTTAGAGAGACCTTGTGTCTGAGTAGATGAATTATTAAAATGTTAAAAGCACAGGGCAGAAATATTTCTTGTGCTGTTCTACTCAAATATTAATGCAGTTCTTTGCCCATTCTTGCTGCCGCTCATTGCTTTCAAGCAGACCAAGTAGTAAAAAAGGTTGAAGTGTGGAAGTGTTGAGTGATGTTAGGGGAAAGCTTTTTGTTGAACTCCTGCAGGGAATAAAATAGGGAGTACTTTGGGGTCATCTGCACATGTCATTTTTAGGAATAAAGCCATCACAAAAATTATCTGTATGAAATTCAAGTCAGTGTTGAATTGGGTTCTCCTATTTTGAGCTTTTTCTGGGTGGCCTCACTGGTTATTATTTAGAGATCAGTAAGAACAGGCAAAATGGAAGGAACAGTGCTTTACACAGATCTGTGTAATACTTGTGAATCTTAAATTAAATATTGAAATGTTTCTGCTACTGTTTTGGAAACACCTGTGTATTTCTTTTAATGTCTTTGAAACACTGGGGAGCTCGGTGTTGCGGACTCCTTTTGCAATTTAGTATGCTTCTATCTATTGTAATCAAAGCTGTGTAATGCTGCTTAAATTAAGGAGAAAAAAAAAATTTGTGGTATATCTTCCTCTGCAGCAAATTGCACAGAGTTTAAAAGAGGAACAGAAGAAGCTGCCATCTGAAGCTTCATTTTCAGATGTCCGGCTAGAAGATCCCGAGTCCTGCAGCTTAATTAAATCTGGTATGAAATATATCTCCTGTTGTCAAATTAATGCATAAAGCTCACAGAGAGTGAGCATTAACTTGAACAATTAGTGAGAAACTTGCATGTATCTTAAAAGGTTATTTTCCTAGAGAAATTCATGAGAGATTTTGAGAGGTGAACTTTGTCTCAGGGTTCTTAACCTTTTATTTTTTGAATGAGAAACAACTTAATCTTGTTCTTTTGGTGACATTTCTTTGTGTTTCCAGTGCAATCCATTCTGTGAAGCAGCTGCTTTTGTAGCTGACAGCATCTATTGTATTTTGTAGAAAAGTGAGATTCTGTATTCTCTACTGCAAAGTCGCCCTACTGTCACGGTGTATACCTAAGGATGCTTCTGTTTGTTAGCAGTGCTAAGATGAGAAGAGTGGTTTGGTGTGTCAGGAATGTCTCTTAAATGAATGCTTTGAGCACCTCGGAGTGTCTTTGTGCGTGCCTTTACCTGGGAAGGCAACTTCTTCCTTTGAGTGTGTTTCCACTTACTGAAAGCAGTTAGTAATTTTAGCTGTTTGCAATAATTCAGAATATAGTCCTTGATGACTTATTAAATATGTGACCCATGTACCTGTAAATTACAGTAGACTGGAAGCAGATTCCATGAAATGTGGTTCTTTTGAGTGTTAAAAGCCTTTCAATTTTTGTCTAAGATCCATGAAGAATTTCTCCCTTTATTTTCTCATTGTTCAGAATGGTACAGTGTTATGTTTCCCAGCAGCATCTTTCTCAGCTCTTTGGCAGTTGTTTCTCATATTCCTTTTGATTACCTGTTAGTTTCTTGCTTTTGGCTTGCAAGGCCTGCAAAGTTCTTTCTGGCTGTTTCTTGCTGGACTCCACAAATCCCACTGAGAGTGGATTTTTGTCTTACTTCAAGCCAGGTGTGTGGCATTAACAAGTCCTGTAAATCCCACTTGCATTCAGGAGACGGAAGGAACCTATATAGTGTAATTGGAAGATTAGTGTCTGAGATAATTGGGATTGTTTGCCCTTCAAAGGTGCTGCTTTCCCATTTCAGTGCCTGCAGGAGTAGCTGAAGTGACTAATAAGTAGCTTAGGAATCTCAATCTGACAACTAAGGTCTTGCTTTCTAATTACTGTGACAATAAATTTATTGTTGCAAAAGGTAGAAAGATATTGCTGAATTATTTTAGACAATTCCCGTACTGATCGCATAAACACTTCACAAATGCTTATTCCTTCATTAGGTAAAACTTTAAAAATTTTACTTTTTTGAAGGGTTGCTAGTTGGAATCAGAGTTCTGATGCTGTTGACTCAGCTGTTTCCCAGGATTTAAGGACAAAATGAAAATACAAGACTTCTCTCTGTCAGGGGTTGTGAAAATCCATTTTAAACGTACAGAATTATTACAAAGGTTACTCAGGAGGAGCACTTTATGTTTACAACCCCCTCATGAGAAATTTGGTTTTGCCATTATTTTTGTGGTTATTAACATGATGCTTAAGCCCTACACTTTCTGCAGCTGTGTAATCCATGTAGGATTGTCCCTAGCAGGAAGGAAAGCACGAAGAAGTAAAATTGATGGAATGTTTTTCCTTTTTTTTTTTTTTAGTAATTGTTTGATCATTTCAGCTGTTGAGCTAAGTAGAGGGGGGTGACATTGGAGACATGCCTGTAAAACTAACTCATTAAAAAAGGTCAAGCTGGGCCGTTCCTGAAAGTGAATTCATGTGTTTTACAGCCACGTGCTCTATACACATCAGAAATCTAGTCCTGACCTGCTTAGAAGGAAAAAAAACCCCTAACCTATTTGGGTTAATATGTCCTACTACCGTGGAGTCAGTATAAAGTGCAGTCGATATTGCAGTCTGCTTCAGTTGAAAGGACAGATGGACAAGTTTTTCATGTGTGTATTTTACTTTTAAACAGGTTCAGCAGAATCCCTTAATCCCAGGCACCAGACCACAATTTCACCAGCAGATCTGCATGGAATGTGGTATCCTACTGTCAGAAGAACTCTAGTGTGTCTCTCCAAACTGTACAGATGTATAGACGTATGCAAAAATTTCTTTATCTAATTTTTTTAAGTGAAGTTATGAAGTGTGTAGCACCATGTCTAAATATTTTCATGTCAATTAGGAATTGACAATTACTGGCCTCTGTTATCTCTTAAGTCTTTTTGATGCTATCTTTATGTAAAACAAGTGAACTGACAAATTTAGGTCATCGTTTCCAAGACAATTTTGTATTTGTAGAATTAGAAAGGCACTGGTTTTGTACATCTTTCTGCAATAGCAAAAGCAATATACTTCAGTGTCTGATGCTCAAGATACGTATTGCACCAAAGTTGAGGAGTGAATAGGACAAGAAAGAATATAAAGTTCTGGGTCAATTATAGAAAATGATCTTATTGCTGAAATTACTGGGTGAATGTTTTTCTTGCTACATGCTTTGCAGGACATCAGACAAGGTGATGTTTCTGGTCTTAAAAATGCTGACTCTAATACTTCTGCATTTTGGAAATGTTCTCAAAAAAATTTTTGAGGCACATCTTTTTCACCTTCCAAGATGTAGGAGACTTTTCCAAAGTTTAAGACAGTAGGAATCTTCATGTCTAACAGAAACAAAAGTGGTGTTTACTTCACAAATATTTTGAGACTTGCCCTTTAGAATCTGATTTATGCCTGTCACCTAATAGCATAAAAGGCTAAGAAGTCTCTGAGTAACATAATGTGAGTGTTTTTGCTTTTCTGTATATGTTGTATCTTTATTAGATACATTTAATGCATTTCAAATTATTTTTGATAGGTGTTATGTGAAACTGCTACCAAGATGCTATTTGCTTAAAAAGAAGCTGGAAAATATTAATACTTTATTGCTTAATATGTCAATCTCATTAAAGATAAATGAGTATTTGCCCTTGTTTTCAGCTAGATCTTTGGAGATGAGGTCATTGTTGCAAGTTTGTTTGCAAGTCTTATTTATAGTGTATCTGCACAGTGATTTATTTATTTTTTCACTGGGATATTCTGGCATAGAATCATTTTGGTTGGAAGAGACCTTTAAGATCATTAAGTCCAACCGTTAACCTAGCACTGCCAAGTCCATCACTAAACCATGTCCCTCAACACTACATCTGCACATCTTTTAAATATCTCCAGGAGTGGTGACTCAACTAGCAGAACTGCCACGCCTTGCCTGCACCCTCTAGATGGGAGAAGACCTGAATGAAGTGGTGCTGGTAATCCTTGGGGCAGTCAGGGCTGTCACATACTACGTTGGAGTGCTGGTGGAGGCGAGCTGTGTTCCTATGGCCAGCTCAACCCTCTGATCTAGTTGCGGCAGCTTAGTGACTTACTCTGTGTCACCGGGGCCATGGCAGCTGGTCATGTTTGTTTACTAACCTGGCGCAAACCTGAGGTAATTTGAGTTTGCTTGGGGTTAAGCGCACTCGAGTGATCTCACGTCTGTTGCGAGTATAAATTTATGGACCTGCTGGAGCGTGTCCAGAGGAGGGCCACGAGGATGATCCGAGGGCTGGAGCACCTCTCCTATGAGGAGAGGCTGAGAGAGTTGGGGCTGTTCAGCCTGGAGAAGAGAAGGCTCCGGGGACATCTTATTGCGGCCTTCCAGTACCTAAAGGGGGCCTACAGGAGAGCTGGGGAAGGACTTTTTACTCGGGCATGTAGTGATAGGATGAGGGGGAATGGCTTCAAACTGGAAGAGGGCAGGTTTAGATTGAACATTAGGAAGAAGTTTTTCACTGTGAGGGTGGTAAGGCACTGGAACAGGTTGCCCAGAGAGGTTGTTGAGGCCCCATCCCTGGAGGTGTTCAAGGCCAGGCTGGATGTGGCCTTGGGCAACCTGGTCTAGTGGGAGGTGTCCCTGTCTATAGCAGGGGGGTTGGAACTCGATGATCTTCAAGGTCCTTTCCAACCTAAACCATTCTATGATTCTATGAAATTGTGCAGACACAGATAGTTGCCCTGACACATGGAGTGTCTAGCCGGGTTACCCAGTAAGCATCGTTCATGCCGTTAGCTGTGAATGCGTTAGGTGTCACTGACCATGTCACTACCTGGGTGCAGATTCAGAGCCGGAGGGTGAACAGGGCATGGCTGACAAGTATCCAGTCTGAGTAAGTGCTGTAGCAAACTTTTACATATGAAGGCTCCATCCTGTCTTATTGTGCTTAGTCGACATGTTTGTAGCTAACTGATGTAGAGTTTTATGTGCTGGTAAGCACATCCTTCACAAGCTGCAACTCTTAAATCTTGCTTAAGTTTTGCTGACACCTTTTTTTGTTTGGTGTGATTTCCTCATCCCTGCAGAGGGCAGTGTTTCAGGGATTATCGCAAGAGGCCTTATCTGCCTGCATCCACTCGCTGCTGGGAGCTGCTGATTCTATCAGCAAAACCAAGGTCAGAATCGGTGCTTTGGGTATGATTTCTTGTTTTGCCTTTTTTTTTTTTTTCTTTTCCCTGTGTATATCTAAAGCCGTGAAGCGGTTGTTCAGAATTCTGTTGAAATCCTAGTGAAAGCATGTTCCTCTGCGCCCAGAGACCTGATGGATTTGCCAGCTTTTAGTTACGGTTAATGCATTGTAAAGCACAGATAATGATTCACATGCTCGCCTATCTGGAAAGGTGGAATACAAATCATAGCAATCGTGTTTACAGGCCGCTCTAACTCATGTGAATTCAATCAAGCGATACCCAAAGAAAAATTTTGCTGGAAGTCTCTGTATTGGTTTTCATTGCCTGTTACTATTTTCTCTTTTTTTCTGCCTCCATTGTTAGAATTTTCAAAAACCTAAGCATTAAATTCACTGGGAAGATTTGTTAAGTATTCTCTGCTCAGAACTGTCTGTAATCAAAAGGTTGGATCAGATGTGTTGCTCAGAATTTGATGCAGTTTCATCAAGTCATTTTAACCTGAAGTGTTACTTCAAGTAGTTGGAGTAAACCTTTTTTTCCTGTCACAGTTCCTTTAATACAAATGCAGTGGTAATTTTCTAATTTCTAACAGCCAGGAAGTTAATTTAAAAAAATTAGAAGGCAAGTCTTAGTAGGCTAAAATTGTTGGATTTGTAGAAGCAGTAAACATTGAGTAATGAAAAAAGTTTTAGTTGCTATGGGAAATGAAGAACTGTTTTGAAGTATTTCTTTTGAGCGTCCTTTGAAAAATATCTGTTAAACATAGTATCTTTAAAAAGAAATTCAGACCGCCTTTCCTTCTAGCTTGAGCAGATAACTATTTCATATGTAACTGATTCAGAATTCTACAGTTAATTATCCATTCCAGCCCTTTATATCGGGTCAGCATTAACTTAAAGTATTGCAGAGAGCGAAACTGTTCCTGCAGTGAGCCCTGGGTAGGTTAGCCCACGACTAAGATCTGTACCACTTTGTTCTTGATGCATGTTAATTTAACATTATCTGGTGAAGTCATACATGTAAGAATAAAAAAAATAACAACTCAAGAAATCCTTCCACCACTTATTTTTAGTAAACATTGCTGTTTGTTAAAACTGCAGGTTTAAATCTAATTTCTTCTTTACTGTGTGTTTAACATTAAATCAAGGAAAGTTCCAGCTTGCAAAAGCAAATTTGAATTCTTGAGTCCTCCTCCATTTACCTCAATGAGCCATGAACTTCAAAGATTAAAAGCAGCATGCAGTATAAAGCACATAGCTAAAATAACAAGCAGTGCAAAACTGATCGTCTCAGTGGTGTGAACTTGGCCTTGTTTTATTCTTTGTATCTTTGCTGTACTGTTTAGAAATTAACTAAGCTTTGTGTTTAATGACATGAGAAAAATGCCTTGTAAGACCTTTGCACAATAGCAGTTAATGTTTCTGTAATAACCTTGATTATCTGTCTGTTTGGCTGTTTTTTAATCGTCGTAATGATTAAAAAAATTTTAGAACCTCATGTTTTTCAACTATAAATTATATGAACTAAGTGAAATAATTCCTGGCTCTTATGAAGAATAAGTTTGTATCTTTCAGATAACGGATATCTGTACCTAATGTGGATGTTTAGTAATATAGCTGCGTAATCTAATTCTTCTAAGTAAGAAATGTGAATAAAGTCTGCTTCTGTAGAGCAATGTGTTAGGAACAGTACAGAAGTGGGATTTGTTGATCCCAGAGTGTAGTTAATGGCACTACAGACTAATGGAAAAAGCTTGTTAGTAAGATTATTAGTATTAATTTTGTTATAGGAAGTAACTAATAAAAGTGGAGGTGTTGAATCTTTGCTCTTCATTTAATTGTTTTTTACATGTAATGCATCTTCTTTCTCTTGCTGTGCTGTAGACCCAGGTTGATGGACAGCTTTTCTTAATAAAACACCTTTTGATTCTTCGTGAACAAATTGCTCCTTTCCACACTGATTTCACCATTAAGGAAATTTCCCTGGACCTTAAGAAAACTAGAGGTACTAAACAGTTGCTGGCTACAGAATGGGATGGGATTGTCCTCCCATAATGAGCCAGCAAAAGTTCTGGGTTTATTTTATGTTCACTTGCAATGACCTGTATGCTTGTTCTAATCTCTTGCTTTGTTCTTGTCTTCTCTGAAAAAATCGCAAACCCATTCTCTTCTTAAGGGCGATTCAAGATGTATCTAATGTATTCTTTATCTTTGTATGAAATGCATTTGACTGCTTTTTGCTGCTGACCTAACTTATTTATTGAGTCTTTTTTAAGAACAGCTAAGGAATCTACATTTCTGTTGCACAGAGATGTCTTTCCCCTTTTCTGACGCTTTAAAGGAATATCTTTTGTTACTGCTGTTTAGCAGGTGAATTTAAAAATACATACTTGACTTGCCTAGAACAAATTAAGATTTCCTAGACTTTTCTGTGAGGTTTTGTTTGGGAAAGGATTTCTTATGTTGGAAGTTTAATAAGCAGTATTGTTGAATAGTTTTATGTAGCAACCATGTCTGTTGTAGGAAGGGAAAATAGAGAGTAGTGGCCACGGTCATGATTTTTAAAATGGTACTATGGTTCCTTTTTAAAATGCAGAAAAAAACCTCTCAATACAAAAGTGAACAGGCATGCACTTGTCAAGTTTATAAAGATAATGGGAAAACTAATTGGAAGCATGTCAAGTTTCTCTTCTTCCATTCCAGAAGAGAAAGCTAAAGAAATAGCTTCTCTTTCCTGCCATCTAATATGCTGCTGTTTTAACTCTGAAGCAAGCAATTCTTACACTAACCATTTCACCTGTTGCATTTGAACATCAATGAAACCTCCTACCTGTTGAGTAGTTTCTAGTTGACTGGAGGTTAAAGGGCAAATACATCCTTTTGGTGTCTTGTCCTGGCTGACACACAAATTTGTTCTCCATCTTCATTTCATTGAATAAATTTTTGTGCCAGCCAGTGCTTTGCAGGTGGTAGTGGTAAGTAATGCAAAACACTTTTTTTTTTTTTGTATTGGGTGGTGGCGGTGGTATTGAAAAGATGTACATTCTGCTTAATTCTTAATGTCATGTAGCATAGGCCAGTAGGGCTTTTATATTTGGGTTGAGTTGTAGAAGAAAAATAACATGGCTAATAGGAGTTTTACTGTGTTGTACCCAAGTTGTCTGCACATAGATTTAAGATTTAATTTGGGATTTATAGACAAAGGGACACTGCTTGATGTAAAATTCCTGCTTCCACGCAATTTATTTTAAAGCAGTATAGTTCTAAGGTTCTTGTAACTGAAGTATCCAGTGGGGAGAAGTGACTTTTCACACTGACTAGCTCATAGGCTTCTAATCAAGAACTTAGGCTCTTTTTGGAATCAGTGAAATTTCTGGGAAATAATTCAGAGAACAAAATTAATCTTTCTCTGCAGTCTCCTTTAACTGCATCGAAGTGCAGATTCTTAGTTCAGTGCAAAGCCTACATGCCTGCGTACCTGGTATTCCCTCTTTGTGTAGTGCCTTTGATAGCACTTCTTTAACTCCTACGTCTTGTTTCCCTCCCATTGTTTTATAGAGCAAGAGGGGCACAGAATTGCTTTTGAAATGAAAAAAAGCGGATGGATGTGTAGGATGATAAATGAATGATATTGGGGCAACAAGCCATACTGAAAACCGTGTTGATAATTTTCTTTTTCCTCCAATCTGACTAGATTTCAAGTTGACAACATCTCCTTAACGCAATAGGAATAATTTCAGTATCATGTGTTAATTGCAGGCATTTTTACAACTTCTTGGGACTTCTGCAGAGACCATAAACATGAGTGTATATCAACCTTGATGTTTTGATGTTTTGTTCTAACTAAAATAATTAAGCACAGAAGAAAAGAGTGACAGGTCTAAGTTATTTCATGCAACTGTACTTGGTTTTCCCAGGCAACATGGGCCAAATTCTGCATATTGTTCTTTAACTGCTTAATTACATAGCTTGTGTGAAAGCCTTTCATCTGTAGATGTAGTTACAAAAGGAGAAGAGCTCACATAATTTGTGTGCCGATAGCACTGTAGCTGGTACCAGTCAGTTGTTAGGTTGATGTAATGTATATATCCATTTAGACTGTGCAACTGTTAAACTTACCGGAGGTGCAACTAAAAAACAGTGGATCAAGCTTTGTGTGCTTCTGTGCATGTGCACTTGTGCATCCACACCGAGCAGTAGTGGAATCATTAATGTTATATTCCTAATCATGCCAGGCCATTTTCATGAGTCAATGAGTGATTAAGGTTTTTAATTCCTGGAGCTGAATCCCATTGACATGCAGCCTGAGTGACTTTCTGATTCACAGATGCAGCATTTAAAATCCTGAACCCTAAGACAGTTTCAAGATTTTTTAGACTAAACAGCAACAACGCCTTGATACAGTTCTTACTGGAGGTAATATGGATTCTTATTGCATTATGAAAAATTTGGTCATTTAAGCGGGTGGTGATCTTGGGCGATTAAAAAGGAGAAATTTGTTGTCTTCTGTTCAAGGGTACTCCAGAAATCAGAGAACATTATATCGACTCTAAGAAAGATGTAGATCGTCATCTGAAATCGGCTTGTGAGCAATTTATTCAGCAGCAAACCAAACAGTTTATCGAACAGCTGGAGGAGTTCATGACAAAGGTACAAACATGTTGTATGTTCGTTAACCTAACTGAAATATTGGTAGGACAAGGGAATTAGTATATAAATCGGGTATAGAAGTTGCTAGTTCTGTCTGATTAGCTGAAGTTGATGGCATTTTCCATTATAAGGTTGTGCTTCCCTTTAAGTTCCGACAACAATTTTCCGGGCATTTTTGAGAATAATGGATTAAGGGAACATGACATAGGTTTTTTCTTTTTAAAACAGCCCTTATGCTCTTCAGTCTTTAGCGCTTCAACCTTTAGCGCTTCATTGAGTTGAAACAGGTCTGTGGAAGTTGGTAGGAGTTTTTCTGCTTGCAGGAAAACTCCTACCTTGAGTGAATTTGTAAGCCTTCAAGAACAGTCTTGGGTCATGCGTGTTCTTGAGGGAGGTCTTAGAACGTGACTGTGAAGTGTATTAGAATTTTCTGTTCTCAGCATATTTTACACCAGTGAGGTGCTGGCTGAGCAGGACTTTCCTCCCAAGTGACAAATTCCTGATGAAAGTTGGTCAGAAAGATGAGACATCCTAAGGGATAGGAACAAAAAAAGACATCTTGTTACAATACGCTTCTTTCTAGAACCTGCTCCAGAGCTCAGGATTTCTAAGCAGCTTGAGAAAACCACGCAACAGGATCTGTTGATTCTGGAAAAGTGTGATGTAGATCCTTGTGTATTGAGAATAAGTGGTTTTACAGCATGACATATGAGAAATTTGGGCTACAGCATTGTATGGATGTCACAAATATCCCAGCTGCTGGCTTTTGAGAATTTAGGAGATTACATTTACTGATGCCTGTCACGCTGGGGGGAGGGGCCAGTGGCATTCCTAAAACATAGACAGGTACCCCGTGAGATTGATAGGTGGTCCAAGTGATCCTAATGATTCATTGGGAATTTGGGGAGTTTGACTAACCTGCTTAAGTATGTATCTCTTTTGAGGTTTCTGTGTATCCTTAGGTGCCGAAGTGTCTTTGTAATTTTAATCCCCTTTTGAATTTTATTTTCAAGAAGTGATTGTGATTGTAATTTTGAACTGCATTTCTGTCAAGCTGCTTCCCCTGTGTGTTGTTAAGTCAGTGCATAGAAGAGAGAGAGCAGGGGAGATTCTGTGCACTGCAGCATCCAAGAGACTTGTGTAATTGTTACTTGGTCACTTTGTTGTGAATTCAACTGAAAGAAACGTCATTTTGTTGATTGTACTTGCTTTAGGTAGCTGCTTTAAAAACAATGGCCACTCAAGGAGGTCCCAAATACAGCCTTTCGCAGCAACCTTGGGCGCAACCAGGTATTTGCTTTGTTTTATATTCGCGTTACCTCTGAGGTGCTTGTAGGCTAATAAAGCCATGATCATTTACTACTTTGAGACTTCTGTAAACTTCTAATTAAACGGAGAAAAAGGCCCCTTCCATTCACCATTTCCAGTAGAGCAGTATAAGCCGCATTACATGGGGCTTGAGTATTTCAGAATGTCATTTGTCTCGGTGCCTGACTTCTAAAACATAGCAATCTGAAAAGCTGGCCAGATTAATTTGGACTGTGATTGATTTGGAAAAATTTTAAGTACCTAAGAACTGTCTACCTTTTTCTTGCAAATCCTGGCTTCCCTTATTACCTGTGTGCTAGTTTAAATGTCTTAAGATACCTCTAAATCAAAATCTGACCGCCTTCAGAATATATATTTAATTGGTGCAGTAGATGAATGATTTGAGTATTTCTCAAGCTGTGACTGTTTTTGTATGAAAACAGCATTTATGCAACTTCATACGAAATGTGCTTAAGGAATTATTTGATTACATTAAGATAAAGCTTTTGCTTTTGTAGGAAAAAATTAGTCTGCATGGAAGCTTTTATTGTCTGTGCCTTTGGTACCTACTTCCTTTTCAGTTTTCCTGTCACTGTGCGAAAACGGAATCCGGCTTTGTTTCCCTCTTCTTAATTCAAATGCGAACGCTTCGTAGGAACATTTGGAGTAGTTTAAATGTTCCTGGGTTGTCTTGCTCATCACATTACAAAGTCGTGCTTCTAGGTCATACTGAGAAATTTGATCATTCCAATTCATACATTGGAACCTTCTGTTGCATCATGTTCTTAAAATGCAAAGCCAGCCATGTTCATTCATAATTCAGTGCTGCTCCATGGGTCAGACGCTCTCAAGGGCTAATTCGAGCTTCTGCTTAACATCTCCTGCTTCTTCGGGAGTATTTTTAATGTTTGTTTGGAGATAATTATGTGTGCAGAGGCAGATCTAAGCAGAGCTTCTGCTGTTTCTTAGAGTCATTTGTTTGGAAAGCAGGAGTAGGTAGAAAATTTAGATATGGTAGAAATTGAGGATAAAAAGTTAGCACACTATTTTAACTTTGGTGATTTCAAGCTATGAATGGATTTGTCTCCTGCCCCTTAAGCGAAGAACTTGCAAACCCATTAGAATACATAGCAATAAAGAAAGAAGTTCTTGTCTGAGAGAGGATTCCTGTCTGGTTGATTCAAAATCCAGATGGCTGTGCAGCCTTTCTTCTTACAGACATGGCCTGTGGTCAGTAAGGAGAATTTATGGTATGCTGTTCTCTTTACTATCTCTGAGCAGTTTGTTTTCCAGACAAGTTTTCTGGGGTGAAGAATATGTAGAACTTTGTTGCTGTTGGAAAGCTGTGACTTCAGGAACTCAGGAGGATGTGGTCGCAGAAATGGGTTGGATTTTCTGCAGGGAAAGAGGGGATGATTGTCTTGAGTAGATCCCAAAAGAAAAGCCTTGTCTGGCATGTTGTGCTTGTATGATGGGTTGATGCTGCACAGCCCCGTCACCCCCTTTTTCCCTTTCACTCAACCCCGTGGTTATGGTCAGCCCCAATGAAGTGGAGGTGATATTCTGGTGTGTAGAGTTCAACTAGCAGAACACCATTTTAGCTTACTAAGCATATTTCCTTTTACTTTCAGCAAAGATCAACGATCTGGTCTCTTCCACTTACAAGACAATAAAAACAAAGCTGCCATCAACGTTACGAAGCATGTCGTTATACTTGTCCAATAAAGATACAGAATTAATTTTGTTTAAGCCCGTCAGGGTGAGTATTGCTCAATGTACTTCACGTTTTCCTTTAGGTGTTAGGCCTTCATTTAGTTAAAGACTTTAAACACATTTTGTGGGATCATTCACCTTATGTTCCTCTGTGTGTGGTTATATGTATAATATATCTATATAAATGTATGTGTGCATATATTTATAAGTGTATCTATTTATATGTGTATCTGTAGAGTTATTCTAGGCTACCAGTCCTGCCAGTAAACGTGTGACAAATACCATGCACATGTAATAGTGAACTATTACAGCCCTGATCTGAGAAGCCTGTTGAAAACACACAGGAAATTTAAAAAAATCTAATAGTATGTTTTGTAATTATATGTTTAGCTTAAAAAAAAAAAGCTGTCCTGCTGTCTGTTGTACTCAGTCTATATAACACACACATGTTAAAGGGAAGCAACTGGTTCTGCTGGTTCTGCATGTCTTCCACTCGGCACCATAGGAGCTACTATAAAGAAAATTAACTCTGTCCCAGCCAAAACCAGTACAGCTTGGTCCGTTACACACAGGCAGAAGCACTGGAGGCAGAGAGGATGATACAGATTCAGTGGGACACCCACTGTAAACCCACCAGAAAGAACCAAGCTTGAGTTTTAAGGTTCCAGGTTAAGTCCGTAGGACTCAGTGTTCCAGCTTAGCACATCTTAGCCGAAGTTTTTATCGCACAACCAATGTGGATTCTGTGTGGCTCTTTTGGGGCTTGTTTCAGCAGAAAAGCTCTTAAAGCTCGACTGCTTCTCCCTACCTGTTCACTTCAGTAGCTATGCCATGTATACGTTGTAGTTATTCTGGTTCATGTTTGAGATGGGATGTTGTGTTTTTTAATACTGAGATTTTTCTTCTTTCCTTTAAAAGAATAACATTCAGCAAATGTTCCAGAAACTCCATGCTTTGTTAAAGGAAGAATTTAGTAATGAAGATCTCCAGATCATAGCTTGTCCTTCAATGGAACAGGTATATATTGAAGCTCCTGGTTTAATCAGTTGCTCTTTCACGCGACTGGCTTTTTTAAACGTTATTCTTTCATTTTTAGTATTCTCGGTGCTCAGAATCCTTGTTTATTTATTATCCCCCTTAATACTGGATAATTAAACTCAGGGCTTTATCTGAATTCTAGGGTCCCGGCTGAAAGGGGGTTTTGTTTGGGTTTTTTTGTGTATATCCAACGGAGTTTTTGAACTGAAGGTGGTGAGTGATGTTGCTGGGGATTGGGTTGTACGGCATCATGGCAGAGTCTTGCTGTTTCTGGGCATTGTCTTTTCGGAGAGATGTCAAAGCTAGGGAATAGGCTTTAAAAAAGCCCATGTGCACGAAGGCAGTCTTGCTTTTGACAGATACAAAAAGAAGCAACTTTTACATTTAGGAAGCATGGCAAAGACTTACAAGGATTCATTTGAAGTAAATTGCATTGGGAAAATGTGCAGATGTTTATGGAAATGCAACCCTACATAATAAGGTCTTTAGTCTCAGAGATGATTGGGGTTAAGAATTCTCTGTTTTAGGATGCTCTGACGGAAACCAAGTAGGTTTTTAAAAATCTTGCTTTGACCTTAGTGGTCCAGGGAATGTGGATAGAATCATGATTATGCCAGGATGCCAATATTTAAACAGATAATCTAGTTTGTGGATTAGAGGACGTTGCCTGCAGTGATTGTGGGCACAGGGATGTGTGATAACTATCCTGGAGCACAGAGTGAGAGTGAAGCACTGGAAAGAGGTGGGGTTATCATAGAGGAGATGGCTTCCTCTAATTGTTTATCTGTTAATCCTTAGGATCACTTCTCCTACAAACTGAAGTGTATGACGAACCATATTGTAATTTGTGGGAAACAAATATTGCAAATGATCCCAAATGTGTTTTATGTAATCTGAGATGAATGTTAACATTTTTTGCCAGTGAGCAGATTTTTTTGCAATTCCTTGACAATGCACGAAGTCATTTAAAAAACTTTGACACAATAGGTTATGACTGCTGAAATGACTAGTCAGCATTGTCAACAATCTCATTTTACAAAGCCCGTGGGTAGGTGTTTGACTGGAAATTTTGGCCAGTTGTTTTATAGCTGTCTTCTCCTTATTCATCTAAGACTCTATGTGCTTCCTAGGAATCCTGTTTAAAGGTTAACACGTAGGACACCAGTTTTGAAACTTAGCTGCTCTGTCTAATGCAGGTTTTCCTTTTGCCTTTCAGGTGAACTTACTTCTATCGATGTCCAAGTAGCCCAACAGTGAGGCTGCTTGAAATAAGCTTCAGCTGAATGCCAGGCAGTGAAGGGAATGTGAAGACATTTGCTTGAAATTAACGAAGGATCCCACTGTGCAGTCCAGTCTGCATCAAAACTCTCCAGGCTGCTTAACCCTGTTTTAGGGAAAAAAAACCCAGTTTTATTGATTTGTTAAAGGTCTTCCTATTCATTGCTTTGAGAATTCAGGGGGAAGAAAACAAAGCAAAATACCCTTTGCTGATCACTCTTATGGAAGCTCAGTGACTGCCTTCTCCAGATGTTTTCAAAGTTGAAGTCCTGAGTTTTTCATGTAAAAACCTTTCTTGCTTTCCTTTAGTAAGCTGATGTATGCAGTGAAAATCCTCACTTTCAAAGGCGTGCTGGAAAGAATGCGCAGGGAATCAAATGGGACTGGTAGCAGGTATTTGCAAGGCTTGGAGATAAGCACATTGGTATGACAATTTGACTGAAGCAGGCATGCTCCGATTTTTCTTTAACTCCCCCGAAAAACCTGGTAATCCACCACGTGCTTGAACATAATTCAGAGGTTCTTAGTTGGGAAAACTTTATTTCCCGCATGTGAAGCATCATTTTTTTTGAAACACTGGATGTGCTATTTTTCTCATACCGTTGTGATTGGGAGCTGTGAGATCTGACCTGAAGTTTCATGCTCCGTGTAAAGAATCTCAGTTCCTTGGGATTTGCAATGGAAAGCTGTGCAATATAATTTCTCTTCTTTCTGAGGGAACTGCACGTTTTCAGACGCTTCACCGCAAAGCTTAGCATTGAGATTCTCAGGTACTTACTTCTAGTTTAGAGTTGTTTTCTTGGCCTTACCTAAGATCAAATGGTGGCGTTTCATTGTTTAACGTTGGGACTGGAACTTGTACAGCCTTTAAGTGCTAATATAAGGGTGTGGGGAGGTGCCAGAAATTGAATGTGCAAGTCTGTCAAATCAGCGTTGTAAACGGGGGATAAGTGCGTGGTAACTGGTAAACAGTGCACGGTGTTCAGTGTGCATTTATTGGTCATTATTTCGGAAAGTTGAACGCTAAACACTTGGCCATGAATTGAATGAAACACTACAAGCAGCTTTGGGGTGCCTCAGTGTGTAAGTCTTCATTGTGCAGCACTGCAAAAGAAAAACGCGGTGACTTACGTGGCAGATTTTTAACTTATTTATAAAAACCTGTTCTGTAGTTTTAAATATGTAGCCATTTCCATGCACATCGGTGGTGTTTTGATTGAATAACTTTCCTGTTATAAATCACATAGCTGGAGACTAAGATGGTAGGGTTTAAAGCTACCACGAGAAGTGTTGCAGCGGTGGTGCTGAGGTACATAAATGGTACTCATAGGACCTTACGTGACTCCTTAAAAATTAACTAAAGCAACTAACTTGCCCTTTCTTTTTACTTATGTAGAAATACAGGCTGTAAAATAATGTCCAGTGCATTGTAATATATGTATATTTGGTTTTTTATAAAGTTTTACAGAAGGACTGCATGGTCGCTGTACAGAGTTATGACTGACTTAATAGAGATGTTGTACAGAAAAGACATGAAGGGTAAACCGTTGCAATAGTCACTCTTGCGCTTGGGATCTTTTTCTCTCTTAGAGCACCCAGACAGCTCTAGGAAAGCTGGTTGAAAGATTAGAAGAGCAATCAGTTTATACAGCCTGTTTGCTAAATGAACATTTGTTTAAACATGTACAGTTTCAGATATTTACGTTTACAAATAGTGTAAATACTTTCAAAAGATTAATTTAAGATGCTTTATATTATCTGACTAGAAACTCGCTGTTTTTAATTTTTTTAAAATAAAAACGTTGCCTCCTATTTTGGTCCAAGAGTAAAGCTTTATTCTGTATCCTGAGGCTCGTCTGTCAAGATAACTGTAATACAGAAACAATAAACATCCTGTAAGCACAGGCAGTGTGTCGCTGAGAAGAAGTGTTCTTTTTTAGCAGTAAGAGAATTGACATTATTTGGCACAAATGTATACCTGAGTGCTGAATGTACAGCTAATTGTTACAGTAATGCCTCTTTATGGTTATAATAAAAGTAAATTTGTATTTTCTTTACTGACAAATGATCTTGTGTGACTAAATGGTCTCTTTGCTTGCAGTTTTGTTAGGGGGAAGAAACCACAACTGTTAATACAAGAACATATTTTACCTAGTTGGCTTTTACTAAGAGAAAACTTGGGAGCTGGTGGCAGAAATCACAAGTATTACTGTATTTGATAGCTGTGCTTGTTGCTGGGTCGCTCACAGACTCATCTACCCATAGTTTCTCACTACCACATACTGGTAATCCAGTCCTGTTCAATATATTCATCGATGACCTGGATGAAGGGACAGAGTGTACCATCAGCAAGTTTGCTGATGACACAAAACTGGGAGGGGTGGCTGACATGCTGGAAGGCTGTGCTGCCATACAGCGTGACCTGGACAGGCTGGAGAGTTGGGCAGAGAGAAACCTTATGAAATTCAACACGGGCAAGCGTAGGGTACTTCATCTGGGAAGGAATAACCCCATGCATCAGTACAGGTTGGGGGCTGACCTCCTGGAGAGGAGCCAGCAATGGCTGGAGGACCATGAGCCAGTAATGTGCCCTGGTGGCCAAGAAGGCTAATGGCATCCCGGGGTGCATCAAGAAAAGAAGAGTGTGGCCAGCAGGTCGAGGGAGGGGGTTCATCCTTCCCCTCTACTCTGCCCTGGTGAGGCCGCATCTGGAGTATTGTGTCCAGTTCTGGGCTCCCCAGTTCAAGAAGGACAGGCATCTGCTGAAGAAGGTCCAGCAAAGGGCTACAAAGATGATTAGGGGATTAGAACATCTCTCTTATGAGGAAAGACTGAGGGACTTGGGTCTTTAGAGAAAGGATGACTGAGGGGGGAATCTTATTAATGTTTATAAATACTTGAAGGGAGGGTGCCAGGGGGATGGGAAGAGTCTTTTGTCAGTGGTGCCCAGTGATAGGACAAAAGGTAACGGGCACAAACTTGAACATAGGAAGTTCCATCTTAACATGAGGAGGGACTTCTTTACTTTGAGGGTGGCAGAGCACTGGCACAGGCTGCCCAGAGAGGTGGTGGAGTCTCCCATACTGGAGACGTTCAAAACCTGCCTGAACACCGTCCTGTGCAACCTGCTGTAGGTGACCCTGCTCTGGCAGGGGGGTTGGACTAGGTGATCTCCAGAGGTCCCTTCCAACAGTGACCATTCTGTGATTCTGTTCCTCTGGCTCTTGGTATTGTAGAAACACATAATCCAGAGGATTGTGGTTTGTGCCCTGTAAAGTCAGCGTGAAGCTTCCCTTCACCCTCTGGCTTTGACAGTGTCATTTGAATGAACTCACCTGAGGAAAAATGTTCCTTCCTTGTGGAATTCAGCTTTGATCTGACTGGTATGGGGCAGTGATGTGTGACCATTGCTTCCTAGAGGTTTGGCCCTTTGGATTGTGTCTCTCATAAATGAAGCGAGTGCCAGAGCAGCTGGCCAGGCATTCACACTGCTTTTTGTACAACACTGATGCCTGCAGTATAGCTTGTGCTCTGCCGGGTGTTTTCCAAACAAAACCAATAGTCCCTTCCTCAAACTGTGCATGTTTGATGTGACAAAGTGACATGGGTAGGAAAAG
>VUYV01000488.1:233316-253110 GCA_008711295.1 Anarhynchus alexandrinus | reverse complement strand
AACACAACACTGCTTTCTCCTGCCCTCATGCATTTTTATCCTCATTGAACCCTAAAACCAAGCCAACACTGTGGAGCAAATCAGATGTTTGATATAAGGACCTCTGAAAAGAACAAAAAAAAAACAAATCAGTTTACCCCTTTCAGTGGTGCCCAGCCATGTCACTAACCCATGGGAGTTACCATCTACCATGAACAGGAATCCTGACACCCAAAAGGCTCCTCATCTTCCCTCTCTCTTGGGTTGTCCCCTGTCCCTGTACCCAAGCCGCTGTCCCTCATCCCCTCTCCACCAGGACAGGTGTCTTTGGCTGACAGCCAAAGCAGACTCGTCGGTCACACTTGGTACAACAAGCTCCCAAAGTCCGGTTCATCACCTGTAGGAAGGAAGTCATCTCCTTTTTCAAAGTGCTACACATTCGGTGTATAAACCCGCTGATCACAAGATGATCCATCAAGTGCTTTCAAAAGAGATGGGCTCTGTGTTACAAGGACTCAATGTACAGGAAGATAGGCATCGTGAGCTTGAAAAAAAGAGCTTTATTTTCAGCACAAAGTGACTGTTATCACCTTGATGAAGGAAAAGTTTATCTGAAATGATGTAACTGCTTGCTGCGAGTCTTAATATCTTCATTTCAGTACTTCATGCAGATAGAAGATGATGAAACACAAGGAGTGATATCACTGAGAGAGGGGTTGCCAAAAGTATTGCAGTGCTGTCTGTATTTTGGACAGCAGGTTCCTGAGCTGAATCTTCTTAGACTGAAGGAAGAGCTCCTCTTCGCTTTCTGGCTGCTTAAGTAGGTGACTTGTCTCTGGGTCTTTCAGCTGCAAAGAGAGCCCGTGCAAAGCAAAGAGCATTAATGCTGAACCCCCTGAAGGGAGGCTGAGCTGGAGATCATCCCTTGAACCCAAACTTTCACGCTTACCCATGTAGCATGTCCAGGCTGCCCTTTCCCTCCATGACTGTGGAGCACACTAACCCTACAGCTTCCCTTTACAGGTGATCCTCTTCCAGTGTGCATACAAGGGGACTGAGGACCTAAACTCACAGCTCTAGTCTCCTTTGGTGGGAGTGAGCTGCCCAGAAGTAGTGGGGCGAGGAAGATGACTAACATAGCAATGGGTCCTTAGAAGAAGTCTGGATTTTGGGGATGGAAGAGCAGGTGCTAGTGCTTTATGGTTCCACATAGTGACCTTGGGTTGTTGCCACCTTTCCGAACAGGTGCCCCACATGTCTGTTTCCATTAGCCATACATCTGTGGCCATGTATTGACTATTGCTACGAGGGCTGTCAACATTTGGTTTGTGCTGGCACCAGGGAAGATACCTCAAATCCTTCACCCTGAGGCCACAGCCCCCAGCCAAGCATGAGCTCCTGGCAATGTGTCACCTGCATTTCAGAGATGACCAGTTGTGTTTGCATCCAGTGGAGGACAGGGATACCCACCAATAGGCTGGGACAATCACACCAGCACTGAACGGGGCTGAGCCCTGGCCAGAACAGCATCTCCACCTCCAGGAAAGGGTCAGAGGAGGGGAACAAATACCAACGGATTTTGGAGCTCCTCTCCCCAGACGCTTGTTTCGTGTTAAGTGAAATGCTGCTTAGATAAAATCAGGAGCTTTGTGTTTGTATTGACATTTAATATAAATGCTTTGAAAAGAAATAGTGTTTCAAAATGAATTTGTGAGACGTGCTGTTCTTACCCTTCAGCGACAGCATTTCAATCTTATCTAAATGCTTTCCTGAAAGGCAATTTCATTAAGATTCACACAGGCAGGAAATTTGCTTTTGAATGAAACGGTGATTTTTCCACCTGAAAAATTTGTGGCCAGTCCCATGCAATGACCCCAAACTTGTCTCCACCAGGTGGTTTCCCTGCTGCTGCTGCTGCTCTCCAAAGAGCTGGTAGTCAGGAGCTGGCCAGGCAGGGCTACCATGGCAAGTGCTCACCTTGAGCCGGGACCCCACGTTGAAACGGATGCCATTGCTGCGGCTGGTGAACGATAAATTGATTTGATCCTGGGCAAGGATTTTAATGGTGATGTGGCCGTTCAGTTTCATGGTGATGGACTGGAAAGGAGGGCTGTGAGCGTGGTGGCTGAAGTCGTGCCACTTCCAGCGCTTCTGGCTGGCCCCTGCCTGGTCCAAGCAGATCCCGGTGCAGGGGTCCAGGGCGACCCTGGGGACAAATGAAAAGCTGGATGAATCCAGAACCGACAACTTTCCGGTCCCAAATTCCGTATTTTATTTGCAGTTGGACCAAACTTATTATTTTTTGTCATCCAGGAGCCACTGCTGGGACCTAATGCATCAGGTCAGGGACTGGTTTTTGGCAACAGTTTTTGTCCTGCAGCAAAAGTATGCTGCAGAAGTTGGCTGTCCCCTGGGACAGCAATGAGTCCCCAAAGGGCAGAGAAAATCCTCAGGCAGAGAGGGGGCTCTGCGTGCGTGTGTGTGAGTCCCCCTCTTCCTATTGCACATCTACATCTTCTGAAAGTCCCTGGACATGGTAATTTCTTTTGCTCTGGCAACCTTTATGCTAAAAACAGGTCCTCCGTGCGTGCGTGCGTGGTCGTGCGTGTGGCTGGGTGCAGGAAATGGCCTTGCCAACCTGCAAAGGAGAGAGAAGTGCAGTGTGGGGGGGGAAAAGCCCATATTTACAGCATACAGATAGGAATCAATACTCCCCATCCCCAGGCAGCCTGGGCAGGTGGCTCTGGGTGCTGAAGCATCCCCGCAGCCATAGCTCATAGGGAGTTTTTATCATTCACAGCATGTGTTACGTTGAGTTTTGCCTGCCTAAGTGTGAAGATGATTCTCACCAGACTGCGAGAGCAGCTCAGCCTTCCCCAGCATTACCTTGTGCTGCAGCTCAGAAAAAAAAAAAACCAAAACAAAAAAAAGGAAAAAAATATAATCTAACTTCGTGACTGTGATGTGCTACAGCGCCAGCTGCAGACAAGCCTGAACCGGTCCGTATGTGGGACAGGCGACCTACTCACAGGCTGTCGGTTTTCTGTTTTCCTCTCACCCAAGCTACCATATTCTTTTTATAAATATCAGAGTGGTCACTCAGCATTGACTTTAATTTATGGTTGCTGGGAGAAGCTGGGAGGGTCATAGCAGCCCACCCCAGCTCAGTGGCAAGCCAGCACGTGGCTAACACCGATGGGGAATGTGTGGTCCAGTGGGGCCAGGAGAGCCCCATGGTGGGGTTGGAGATGGTTTAGTGCTGTTAGGGATCGTTTTGGTGCCAGACTGTAAAAACCTGGCTGCTGCGTGATGGATGAAAGATCGGCGTGTCTGCAGGCGAACCGTAGGACTGCAGGAGTCTGATGGAAGCGTTATTGCAAAGGCTATTTAAAATGATTTGTAATAGTCAGTTAGAGATTTAAGATGTCCATTAATTAGTCTCAACACAGGGAGGACTTGTAAAATTGAGATGGGATTTACTGAGTCCCCCAGTTCCTAGCTTTCTGAAGGGAAACTTTGGAGACTGGGGGTGGGGTGCCAAAAATTAGTATTTGATGGCTCAAATGCCAGCAGTTTTTCCTGAAAGCCATCGGTCACCTCATATGACAGCTTAGACTGCAAGAAACTGGTCACCTAAGTCATTCTTTAGCGAGGTACACCCACTGGATATGAGAAGAAAATCAAAAGTAACGTTGACCTCAAGCTAACTGACTCCAGCTATTGAGGTTTGCCCTCACATGCCGATAATAAGCCCACTTTTTTCTGGTGTGGCCACCTGGGGCTCCACGAGAAGCCAGTAAAGAAGATCCCTACACTATAATGGGGCCAGGCCACCTCCAGGGCCATGTGGCCACCCTTGTCCAAAATCAGTCTTCATGTTGGGGTCTCTGGACAGATGTCACTGGCAATTGAGATGGGGTGATCCCCAAGTGCCCTTGTGCTGTGCACGCTGCCTGCACCTGGCACCTTTGTGCACAACATGAGAAGCCACTGCGGTCTCTGGTGGGCTGCAGCACAGCCCTCCCTCCTTTTCATGCACTTTCACATAGAAAAAAATAAAACTGGAACAAAAAATGAAGATGCTTTCAGCATCCCTTAAAGCCCTGGAGTGCCACTGGGGGGGGTTGGGGCAAAGCTGGGATCAGGTGTCACCTCTGGGCTTGCACTTACCAGAGTTGGCCATCAGGGTGTAAGCAGACCCCATGGCCATGGCTCCCGAAGGCAGCCCTGATCCCTGGGTACCTGCTGTCCTCCAGGATGCAATAGGTGAACAGGGCTTCCTTGGAGAACGTGATGAGAATGGCCACATTGCCCGACGGGTAGCTGAGAAATGGTTAAGGAAAGATGAGGCCATAGAAAGCCCACAGAAAGCATGCTTTGGACAAAAACCATCATGGGACAGTGTCTGGGAGGAAGCAACCCAAGCCTCCCCCACCCTTCAGACAGCCAACCGCAAGGCAACCAGCTCTGTAGACCTCGTTTCCTTGCAAGAGTGCCACAGGTTGCGCAGCCAGCCCCAGCAGGTTATCCCAAGAGAGGAGGGTCATAGTGACCCACCTTGAGGCAGAGCATTCCCGTGGCTGTCCCCCCCGCCCTGCCCCCAAGCATCATGGCTGCTGGATACTAAACCTGACCACTTCCATCTGGGAACAGGAGAAAAAACGTCTGTCCGTCAGGATAACATCGTCTTACGGGCTCAGGAGAACGGCAGTGCTGCAGGAGAAAAACTGAGGAGGTGAGATGCAGGCGGGGGACTGGGGGAGGCCGTTGGGGGGATGATGCCCAGACACGGGGTACAGGGATGCTCTGTCCCAGACCTCCCTCACCCTGCATCCGTGCCATCCCCAGAGCACCGGCAAGCCACACCATCACACTCTGTGCTGTCCGCTTAGCCTTGGGTGGTTTTTTTGGGGTTTTTTTGCTTACTTTTTAATTAACTCATTTTAAATAACTGAGGAAAACTCATCCTCAATTCTGTGTTTTCGCATTTCATGTACAAAGCTCAGCTCTTCTTATTTTATGTTATTAGCCACTCTCTGATGATATAATTTGCCAAGAGCCCTCTTTCCATCAGACACACAAGTAATTTATCCTGCAACGTACTGACAAGTGAAATAGAAATATTTCTTTGCTGAGGGCTTAGCTCCCAGCATTACAAGGGAGCTGAGTTTAATGTTTTCTAATAGGAATAAGCAGCATTACCGCCTGCTTCTCTGGGAAGAATGGAGAGCGGCTTGGGGAGGAGGGAAGCGGGGAGATCTTGCTGTTCCCTTTTAACATCATCGTTAAAAGCAGCGGCTAATTCTCGTGTGAGGAAAGGGGCTGTGCACAGGTTTTATCTGTCGCGGGGACCAGAGGGACTCANGGCTAATTCTCGTGTGAGGAAAGGGGCTGTTGTGGGGACCAGAGGGACTCGTCCGCAGCAGCTCCCAGGTGGAGGCATTCCCTACACGTGAAGCGGCCGACTCCAGCTGTAACTGCGGCACTAATTTATAGCCTGAAGATGCACGTTTTGGCTCTGCAGAATAGCTAAGAGTTACTTCCTGGTTGTAAGGGATGGAGGAGAACAAAAAAGCAACAAACCAACGATTTTGTTGCTGCTTTCATTTTTCAGGCTTTTTATGAGGCTAAAAAGACAGTCAGTCCCAGGCAGGAGGATTTGCTACCCCTATATTTCAGGAGGGGAGAGCAGTATAATGCGCTTCTATGTTGAAAATAAAAAAGCCAACAAAATCACTGATTGTGTCATAAATCACAGGTAATTTTCTTGCACGCCTGCAGAAACTGCAATGCTGTCTGGTTTGGGAAGGGAGAGGAGAGGCAGGGGAGGGAAGAGAGGAGCCGTGCTGCAGGGGGCTGAGCTGGCAGGGGGGTCCCATCCAGTCCCCGGCTGATGGGACAGGCCCCCAGCCTCTGCTTTCCTTCCCAGAGTCACTGGGGCAGGGACAGGCTGAGAAAGTTGGGGTTGTTCAGCCTGGAGAAGAGAAGGCTCTGGGGTACCCGTCCAGTACCTAAAAGGGGGCCTACAGGAGAGCTGGGGAAGGACTTTTTACAAGGGCATGTAGTGATAGGATGAGGGGGAATGGCTTCAAACTGGAAGAGGGCAGGTTTAGATTGAACATTAGGAAGAAGTTTTTCACTTTGAGGGTGGTGAGGCACTGGAACAGGTTGCCCAGAGAGGTTGTTGAGGCCCCATCCCTGGAGGTGTTCAAGGCCAGGCTGGACGTGGCCTTGGGCAACCTGGTCTAGTGGGAGGTGTCCCTGCCTATGGCAGGGGGGTTGGAACTCGACGATTTTCAAGGTCCTTTCCAACCTAAACCATCCTATGATTCTATGAGTCCATGACAAAAGGCCCTGGGGAGCTGCTTCTCGTGGCAGCTGGGGGGGGGGACGGACGACGACACACCCGACGACACCCCGTCCCTTGCTGGACACAGTGGTGACATCCCTACTGATGAATTCAAGGCTGCCTGAACCCTGTTAAAGCTTTTGCCTGTGTTGTTAATTTGTTGGACTAGGGCTTGGCCTGGGACCAGGAGCACTCCCCCAAGTGATTCCTGCATGAGGAGCCTGGATCTGACCCTGCTAGGCAGTTTGGATAAGGCAGCCTGATTTGGAGGGTAAGAGGGATGAATGGTATGGAAGTGAGTAGACCAGGGTCTAAGGCTTCAGCTGGGGTGGAGATCACTGACTAGGATTGTTCAGCCTTCAAGCTGCATGGGAAGCTCCATTAAAATAACACTTTATACATGGGCACCATCTCAGTAAAACTGCAGGGACGCCAGACTCAGCTTTCCACCTCAGCCATGAACACCTGATTTAGTCCATCTTCAAACAGTCACAAGTTGGTATGTCCCATCAACTTAGTGCACACCCACCAATAATCATTTTAATGTTTTGCTGAATCAGAATCTTCTCCATATCTCATGGAGAAGATATATCTAAATGTGCTTGACTGGAACCGCAGGACTCTCACAAGGTATGAGCAGATCCAACACTATGCAGGTCTCTACAATCCCTGCCTGAAAAGCAACAAGAACAGACCCAACAGGCTACACCCACCTTTAAGTGCGCCACAACAGACTCACTGTCTGGCTCCAGAAGGTCTTCTGGAGGTGCTGATGTTGGTTGGTGGTTTTTGAAAGGAGCAGTTTTTGGTCTGACAGCGTATTCGTTTTGTTTTGAGAGGCTGAACGAGATTCTGGTCGCTGAAAAAAAATTCAGAAGGTTGTTGTTGAGGAGAAGGCGATGCAGCTCTGTTTCTCCGAGCCTTGTGTCATGGATTATTTGGAAAGGAGGGGGGATGGAGGGAGGGACTGAGGAGTTTTTGTGTCTTTTTCTTTGTTTGAGGAGAAATAAACGGAAAGGGCAAATATAACCTAACCAGGATGAGACAGGCTCTGCGATGCTGCAGGATGACTTTCCTAAGAGATTTAAGAGGTCTCCTTGCTTAAAACAGTGGAACATCAAGCCCTTGAGCAGCTGAGAATTACTTACAGCAAAGGACAGACTAGAAACGAACTAGCAAATCTCTTCCACACCATCTCCAACTCCTCTCAGCCATATATAGACATATAGCTTGGAGATGACAGGCCTCATAAGCAGGCAATTATGCAGATCTGCGTTTTGAGTAACTATGAATGTCTCTGGCCATTCCTAATTAGGGTTATGGCACCTTTTACTACAAAAAGGGCTGCAGTGTCTGCTTCTTCTCTAGGTGCACTGAAGCTACCGTGTGCTGCTGGCTCCAGGTCAAGCCCAGCAATGACAGCAACTCACTAGCAAAGGTACATACAGGCAACAAATTTCAGATACTGCTGAAGTATTTCCCTGTGGTTCTCAAAGCCTCCTTCATCCAACCTAAGATGAAAAAAAAAGGGAAGTTAAAAATAAGATCAAATCTTTGGCTAATGACACTACCCACATAATCTCAGGGAAAACAAGTATCATGGGATGTTATATCAGGATTCACCTGAAGCAATACAGATGCCTGCATTTGAGATTGTCGCCATAGATGGTTTTTATAGCCACAGAAGAGATACAGGAGATCCATATCCTTGCAGGTCTGATGAATTGTGCCATAGAAATGCCTGTTTCTCTGCCCTTCAGTCAAGGGGAGCTGCAGGTGACAGCGGAAGGCTTGGGTATGGGCTTGCAGAGGTGAGGTGAGTCCCAGCCCTTGGGACATCCTGCCCACACAGCTCATAACACTTGTGGCTGGGCGCCCTGCCCCACTCCACCTGCATGTTGCACCCCTGACTGTCACTTTCAGGGCAAAATTCAGCTCGTGTGGCTGGTGGGACCAAGTGCTTTGCACCGTGTATGCCACTGGCCCCTGCAGAGCCAGAAGACAGACCCTACTGAAAAGTCTCAAACCAGGTCCTACCTGGAGACCTGAGTGGCACTCAAACCTTGTACTGCCCCTCTGCAGCTGAGAGAAATATTGTCATGGGCTGTTGCTCCCATGAAGATATGATGGCACTTACAAGTCAGACCCCAAAGGACCAAAACAGTGGGAGAAAAGGGGAAACGGCAACAAAGCATGGATAACTCAAGTGATGCAGTCTGGTCTCTGCCCACCCTGGTGAGGCCAGTGTGCCCCAGCCACAGTCACCCATGGTGTGCCCTGGGTAAGATGTGCCCCCAGGGGAGTGAAACAGGAGTTAGACCCTTCTTCTGCTGCTGAGCAGCCTGGGAGAAGGTTGGGAAGTCACATTCATGTCCACCAAGGCTATTGCGTGTGGGGACTGAAGCAGCTGCAGTGGGAAGGTGTGCAGGGGCTGTGCGATAGGAAGGAGGTCCCAAATGGGGTCAGATGCCTTCAGGCTCTCTTGGGAGAGAGCAGCTACTCGGAGTTTGACTTGAGAAAAACTTCTGTCATCAGGGAAAGCATGTGGCCCCATCCCCCCTTCTAGGGAGCTTCCTAAACTGTCAATGTCAAACCTTCAATGCCAAAATTGCTGAGATGGAGCAGCTGATGGCTGCTGAGCCCTCAGCTCTAGCTGGTCCTCATCAAGCCGACCAGTGCCTTTCTAAGGGTGCTACAGTGAAGATGAGCTGTGTGAGGACCCTCAGGCAAGTATTACCTAGGCAGCACAGAACCATTCTGATCCAACATTTAATAGCCCCATTCAGTGCTGTTGCCTGCTCAGCACGTCCTGCCCAGGGCAGGTGATCAATCTTTCCTACCAGTGGTACTATTGTAGGACTGACATGAGGATCCCTCAATGCTTATTCTTGCATGTGGGCAGCAGCGCCACAATCAGGTTCCCACTAGTGAAACTCCCTGGGACCAGACTGAAAGGACCTGGTGATGGGGTTCCCTCCTCCCGCCAGGGCCTTGGGCCAATCTCCCTTGGTCCTTACTGCTGCAGCAGTTTGTCCTTTATGCCGCTCCTCAGCTCAGCTTGGGTAGGGTCGGCATGGGGAGTGATGTCCAGCTCTTCCTCCTCTTCATCTTTTCTCATCAGCTCTTGGATGACATCATCAAACACTTCCTTATATCTCCTGCAGCAAAAGAGCTGTAGGGTCCAGCACACGTCAAGAGCAGTGGGGAACTTAGGCAGACCAGGGACCTCCTCACCCTCCAGTTCTTCTGCCCGTCTCCCTCTCCCTTTCTGCTCTGCTGCCATCATGGGGCGATTGCTCTCCCTTTCACCAGGAAGAAACTTATGTTACCGGCATGCTCACACAGTACGGGCAGACTCACATTTTCCTGGGGTTGTTCCTTCAGATCCCCCACTGTTGGGATTGGCTTTTCAGGCGCGCTGCAAAAGGTACACTTTGCAGACTCTTCCATCCAGGTGGTCTCCTCAGAGGACAAAGGAAAGTCAGCATCAGCTTCATTAATTTAAAAAAAAAATAATATTGGGCTAAGTCTAGGCTGTTCCCGCAAAGGCAACTAAACCCACTACATTTAGTGTAACACCAGAACTTTTCAGTACATATATATAATGTCAGGAAACTCAGGTTAAGTTTAATTATCTGTGCTCCCAAATAAATTCAGTTGGCATGAGCTCAATGGAAAGTTATAGTTGGTTTTCATGTGAAAATATGAGCAAATTGTTAATTTGGCCTTCTTTTAACATCCTGTGAAGCACTGACAAAGTGAGAAAAAAGAGGAAAAAAAAAAAGGTTTTAAGCCTTTCTAAAAGGCTTAAAACTTTTAAACTTTTAAAACAAGTTTTAAAAAGCAGCTCCTGTCTCTTCTTTAAAAACAAACCACTGAGAAACTACATTAAAAAACAAGACACACTCAGTTCTTAAGGCAATCTTGAGAAACTTCAAGGGAAATGAGAACATTTGCATTTTGGAAAGGAAAAAAAACCTGCGCTTGCAAAGTATTTGTGATGGAAACGTTTATGATTAGCTCTCCTCCTTCCTGATAATTGCTTAAAAGTGGCTTAAGTCTGGTTTAGCTTTGAAGGCCTTTTTCCTCTCTGTCGTATTTACAGTAGCCATCCTGATGCCTTCTACTGCGACCAGTCATGTCACCTAAAGCCACCCCATCTTTCCCCAGGTTGTTTTCCAGGTGGGTTTTCTCCCTTCATCAGCCATCTGCGGTCCAGGGGCTGGGTGAGCTGGCCAACAGCACAAACCCTGGTGCCACCAGGACCGACAGACGGCACCCGTACCTTTTTGCAGCGTACTCTGGTTTCGTTTGATGCAGTGTGGGTTTGTGCTGGCCCAGCTACGCAGGCTGCTGCCACTGCTGCTTATACAAAAGTTGTGCTCTGTCTACGACCCACATCTGCCTTTCTGGTGGTGAGAAGACATATTACTTGTTCCTTCCATAAACCTCCCATTGAAAGAGGAAGGCAAAGACTCTCCAGCTCTGACCTGAATGAAATGGAAAATATGTAGCAGCAGTTGAAGGGACTGGTTTTATACCCCCTATCAGTGCCCCGGGGCTGCGCAGATATGTGCACCAAGCTGGCGTGGTTCATCAGCAGTGCGCTGGCACTGGGTACACCACCCAGCCATTCCAGCCCCAAACCTTACCCTTAAGCAAGCGAGGGGTGAAACATGCACAGCTGAAACCGTCAGCGGCTCCAGAGGAGCCCCCAGCAGTCGCCAGTCTCCAGCTTCTGTCCCCAGAGTGGGCAGCAGCATGGCCATCAGTCAAAATGGAAATAAGAGACTTCTGCCTTTCTGTTTAAGGTGGCCAAATGCCTTCCCCACTCAGATGAGGAGGGGTTTGATGACTTCAATATCAATGGGTCTGCCACCGGTCTTCTCTTGAATTTCTGTTCTGCTTTGTAGATCTGTGAAACCAGCGGGTCTTTTTTTTGTTTTGGTTTGTTTTTTTTTATGTGCATGCACATTTTTTTTTGCCAGGAGGCACAGGTCTTCGCACAGCTCAATAAACACTTTGTGCCTGAGTCGCTGATGCCTGCTCTTTTCTTGCGTCATCAAATGGGTCCTGGTTTTCTGATGGTCAAGCTTAAGGGGTTTCTTAAAGGGGAGAGCCTCTGCCCTTTGGAGCAATTTTTGCTCCATTATCAGAGAAGAGGCACTGTCTTCCTCTCTCCCCTTGCAGCTGCAGAAGCGTCAAACTGCATCCACAGAGCATTTTTCTGGGAGCCGTATGCCTTTTCTGGAAGGCATCTTGCCAGAGAGCTGGCAAATCCTGCACTGCCTGTCTCTAAACGAAGCAACAAGAAATTACCGGGGTTAGGGAGGAGAAGGGAACACTCTCCGTATGACCCCGCAGCTCTATGGTGCAGCTCCAGGCAGGGATGAGGAATCCTCCACTGAAGCTGTCCACATTCTCACCTGCTTTTCACTTATTTGAATTAATGTTGTGCTCACCTTCAGCTCTGGAGTGTTGCTCAGCCTACAGATAGCAGCGGCAACTCTCCAGCCTCTTCCCCCAGACAAAGATGCCCCCAGCAGAAAGAAGTGTCCTTCGTTGTTACCCCCCAGCACTGACCCCCATGCTGGGCACTGCTGCACGGTGCAGTGAAAACACCACCACTGAAAAAGTGCTCATCATTGGTAATTTCTGGTTTCTTTTGCTAACTGACCCACTGGGTCTCACCTTGCCTGGGCAGAGGGCAGTTTCCGTCCCGTCATCCTCGTGCTCTCCTCCCGTGGACAGCAACTCCTCTTCTGACTCTGGCCTTGGACTCCCTTGGGCAAGGTCAGCAGGCTCCCATGTGACTTTTTGCAAGGAAGAGTTGCCAGTTAGCTCCCCTTCGTTCAAAGCGACATCTCACAACTTTTGTGTGCAGAGGTTTTCTCAGAGAAAGCCTTTGCCATCCATTGCTTCCCTTCTGCCTCCTCTCCTGGGGCCCCAGGGCTTCTGCATGCCTCTTTGTGCCAGGGCCCAGCTTCAGCAGGAGAAAGGGCCGCCACAGGACATCCTGCTGGTCCTGTCCGGTCTGGTGGAGGGGTCAGACACACATCCCAGCTAGTGGCATTACCCACTTCCCCCCATCTATTTGTGCAAGGGGAGAGGGAGATGTGCTGGTTAGAGATGTCATCCATCTCCAGAAGCACTGACCAATCTCCAGTGACACCCCAAGACAAAGGGAAACTATATTTCTTCCCTCTCCTTGGGAGCTGGCACTTCAAATTTGAGAGGGAAAGCTGCTAAATTAGCCAAAACACAGTTCCACACTTTTGAAATATTCATAAATAATCTCAAAATAGCAGTAAGCAGGGAGAGGGGAAGTTTGCAGATGCTATTCAGGGTGGTTGAGGGAAAGGGCTGACTGTGAAGAGTTACAGGAAGACCCTCGTGGCACTGAATAAAAGGGTAATACAATCACAGATGAAATCTGATGTAGATAAATGTAAAGTGATGCACATGGGAAAAGACAATCCTAGCTTTACACACAAAATAATGGGCTCTGAGCTGGCTATTTCCACTCAGGAGCGAAATCTTCAGGTTATAATAGATAGCTCTATGCAAATGTCAGCTCAACACTCAGTAACAATCAAAAAAAGCAAACAGAAAGCTAGGAATTATTAGGAAAGGAGGAGAGAGCAAAACAGAGGAAATCATTATGCTGCTGTATAAATACGTGGGCTTCCGTCTCTTGAATACTATTGTGCAGTCCTGATTCACCAATCTCAAATATGATATAGAAGAAATAGAAAAGTTACAGAGGAAGACAATTGAAGATGATCAAAGACATAAAAGGGCCTCCATTCAGGGAAAGACTGAATAGATTAAGACTTTTTATCTTGGAAGAAAAAAATGACCGAAGAAGAAATATGACCGAGTTTTGTGATGGGAAGAGTGGCGTGATTGGGGAACAGCTGTTCACGTTATTCAGTGCTCTTCAAAGGAAGAGAGTGATCATCAAAGAAAACTATCAAGTGACAAGTTCAAAATAAACAAGAGATTTTTAGCTGTGGCGCTCTTTGCCATAGGGCACAGTGGATGTTTAAAGTTTGCGTTGGTTCAATAGGGTGTAAACTAATATCTAGAAGAAGAATCCATCAAGGGCTATTAAATGCAGAGATGGTGTCTACAGTTCAGGATGTTCCTGAGTCACAGACCACTGGGGGAATGGAGAGTATTCTGGGAAGTATAAACAAACGTTTGCTCTATTTTTGTATTGCTTCCTGAGCATCTGCTGGCTCTCGCCCAGGGCAGGACGCTGGGCCAGGCGCACTTTGGGGCTGACCCTTATGCAGTCATCCTTACGTCCCGCATTTCACACCAGGCCATGTCTCCCGCTAAAGCAAAACAGCTTAAACATAGCCCGAGGTGTCTGGTGCTGCTGCCTGTCACCGTTTCTGATGCAGCCCCCTGCATCACAGAGATAGAGCTGCTTGGTGGCTTTCCAGCCTGAACACACCAGGCACGATTTTCAGCTTAAAAACCCTTTCACCAGGACCTGCAGGCGGGTGCAGCCCCTTTTCCTTTGGCTCCCAAAATGAAAGCCTCTGTAGGCCAACAACTTCAGAGCACGGACCCCTTCTCATGGGATACCCCCACCATGGAAGACAAAGCAGTGACCTCTGTGGCTGTCAGTGGGAGCCAGACCTTAGTGACTGAGGGAAACCACCAAGCCACTGACATAAAGCACAACACACGCCCTGCAGAAACCTGGCTCACCCCATCTCCTCCCGTCACCAGGTCTGGGACCTGAGGAAGCCTGTCCAGTCTGCCTGTCCTGCATGGACAAGTCTTCTCCGCAGGTCCTCAGCTGGAGCACCAAATTTTTCTGAAATGCACCAAGGATAGCCAAGGGATGCACCTTGTGCTACATGCAGACTTCTAATGTGCGTCTCATCGTGCCATGGAAACATGACCTGGTGGTGGCTTTCTCTTATAACAAGAATATTTTATGGCAGTCATCTTGCCTTCATCCAGCCTGACCTGGATCATCTTGGTTTTTATCGTTCCAAGGCATCGTTGAAAGAGAGCGGCTCCTGTTTTGCTTATGATGCATGGTTATGAGCGATGGGAGAGCAAAAAAAAAGAAACAGTACGGCAGTAGCTTGAACGATCAGTCCAAATCTGAGTGATTCATTCAGGTTTTCCCCACGTAAATTAAAAACAATCACTTGGATGCTCTGATGTCACAATATATAAGTGCCTCTTCTGGCTGAAAACTCACGACCTTAATGACAGGGATGTTGGCGTCCCTGTGCACTTTTCCAAGATTGCCTTAAAAGCCATGCCCTGGCTGTTTACCAGCTGATGGATACAAACTAGGAGCCTGCTCTGTGCCTCCTTTCCAGCTAGAAATGAGAATGAGGGATAGTGGCTATTACAAGGTAATCACACCCCGGGGGAAATTCCTGAGCTCAAGTATCTCCCTTCCCCAGATCAGGGTAATCTCCTTGCGCTCCACTAGCCATTGGCAAAGCTTGTCAAGCCAGGCTGGCTTGTCACTCTCAGCATTTAGGAGCCTGCCCTATTTCTGGAGGCTGCTGCATTGCCCAAGCAGCCTCGGGTTGTGATTGTATGCTCAGTAATGTGGAGGGAGGGTTATTTTCTGAAAACCTACCATTTTCACCTATAAAGCCTAATTTAAAGTAAATGCAAGGCCGAATTCTATTCTTATTGACACCTGTGCTATTTTGCAGCAGCTCCGAAGGAGTAATGATGATATACGTTGAAACAGGAGGACAATCAGACATCTGTCCGGTCGATTGATCTGCAGGAAAGGGAGCACAAAAAGCTCCATTACACACACCGAAGCAAATAATACGATAGTGATTGTTATGAAAAAAGAAAACCCATGCACATTTCTTGGCCCCAGATTTCCATTAGGAAGGAGTCCCTGCTGTGTTTGGCTCTGTAGGATAAGGAGGAAGATGAGACACTTGAAAGTAGAGTGTGAACTGAAAGTGGACAAGGGAAGGAAACTCTGGCTCTTGGCTGCAACCTGGGGAACGAGGTCCCTTCCTCTTCCTCTTCCTCTTCCTCTTCCTCTTCCTCTTCCTCTTCCTCTTCCTCTCCCTCTTCCTCTCCCTCTTCCTCTCCCTCTCCCTCTCCCTCTCCCTCTCCCTCTCCCTCTCCCTCTCCCTCTCCTTCCTTCTCCTCCTCCCTCTCCTTTTCCTCCTCCTCTTATCATGGAATCACAGAATGGTTTAAGTTGGAAGGGACATTAAAGATCATCTAGTTCCACCTCCCTGCCATAGGCAGGGACACCTCCCACTAGACCAGGTTGCTCACAGCCCCGTCCAGCCTGGCCTTGAACACCTCCAGGGATGGGGCATCCACAACTTCTCTGGACAACCTCTTCCAGTGCCTCACCACCCTCAGAGTGAAAAATTTCTTCATAATGTTTAATCTAAACCTGCCCTCTTCCAGTTTGAAGCCATTCCCCCTCATCCTATCACTACATGCCCTTGCAAAACGTTCCTCTCCACCTTTTCCATAGGGCCCCTTTAGGTACTGGAAGGCCTCTATGAGGTCTCCCCACAGCCTTCTCTTCTCCAGGCTGAACAACCACAACTCCCTCAGCCTGTCCTCATAGGAGAGGTGCTTGAGCCCTCTGACCATCCTCGTGGCCCTCCTCTGGACCTTCTCCAACAGGTTCACGTCCTTCTTGTGCTGAGGACTCCAGAGCTGGACACAGTACTCCAGGTGGTGTCTCACCAGAGCAGAGTAGAGGGGCAGAATCTCCTCCTTTGACCTGCTGACCACACTTTTGATGCAGCCCAGGATGTGGTTGGCCTTCTGGGCTGCGATTGCACATTGCTGGCTCATGTTGAGCTTCCTCCCCTGTTGTGACTGCGCCTCTCACCCAATCCTCCTCGGTGCTCCCCACCCATCACCAGATGGGGGTCCAGCCACCCCCAGCATTCCCCCTAGCACCGCAGCCAAGCCACTCGTCCCGCTGGCACTGGAGGGATTTTTTAGCCACAGAAAGGCAGAGTCCAGGTGCCCCACGGCCACACGCCTCATCCATGGGCTGCCAGTGTGGCATCACTTGTGGAGGCTCCTCACTCCTGCAATGGCCTTATTTTAATGCGTTTGTGCTGAATAATGCATATTTCTTGTGAAGAGAGGTGGGTATTTCTGTGCAGGGGGAACTTGGCAGCTCTGAATACTGAGCAGCAGTTTCCTCAAAGCAGTAGGATCCAACCTGGTAATCAACCCTATTAGCATTAAAAGGAACTGTCTAAATGTCAAGCCAGGTTCAATAAATAAGCACTAACACATTCAGAAATGGCTTAGAAAGGGGAATTAAAAGTTTTGCTGCTAATTATGTTTCTTATTTTAGATTTTCTGTCAATTCTAGCTCTTCCATTTGAATGAGACAATCATTTGCTGCCAAGATGAAGGAAATGAGATGGCCTGAAAGTTGAGGCTGGGCAAAGCCATTCATACATAACAGAGAGCTAAAGGCACCTCAGCCCCTCTCTCAAGCCCCTGGAAGCACTGTAAGGATGGGGGTCAGTAGACCCTTCTGTCAGGTACCCTCAAGCCTCCTGTTACAGCGTGTCCCAGCTCTTCTGATACCTCTTGATCCCACCAAAGCTGGGAAACACCAGGAGATGCTGCAGCTTTTTGTAGGTCACGGCTTCCTCTCTGACTGCAAAGTATCAGAGTGGTGATGGGGAGCCCCAAGAGCACATATGTGAATTGGCCTTCTGAAAAATCACATTGTAGGATGACGTTTTATGGGCAGAAATCTGTATATCGTACTGCAGGACTTGGCCCTCGGCTCAGAGCTGGGGAGACCACCGCCAGAGGAATATCGTTTGGGTTTGGGGGAAAGAGAGAACGGCAGGTCAGGGAGGTGGGATGGTTGGATCCCTGAAAGTATCAGTGGGGAGGGCTGTGTCTGGCCATAAGACGACAAGGGAGGGGAGGATGAGGTCCTCTGGTGAGCAAAGGCATGCAGTGTGCTGCCCGGGAGGTGAGCAAACAGAAGCAGGGAGCACAGCACATTTTATAAGCGGGTTCAGAAATCAGTGCTGGTTTTAACAACCAGCCCTACTCCTCTGGACCCAGCCACCTCCAGCGCTGCTGTCTGAATGGAAGCGGCTCGCCCACGCCTGGTGCTTTGATGCGGTAATGACATATAACTGATTCTGATGGCAAAGGCTAATCCACTCTGCCCCGTAATGTCCCCAGTCAATCATGCAATATTCTGTTATTGGAAAAACTCATTTTTGCCCCTCCGATGGTAATCAGTGTATGCCCTGAAGCACAAGGCTTGATAGCCTGTGTAATTTGCAACCTAGCTAAGTGTAACTGCAGATGTTAATCCTATTTATACAAATGCCTGACAAGCAAAAGTAGGGATGGAGGGACGAGCTGCAGGGCAGGGGAAAGAGTAGAGCTGGGTTTCCAGGAATTCTCCTCCTTGCAGATTTCAAGCTGCTGCACGCCAGTGATGGGAGATCGAGAGGTTTGAGGTGGGTAAGGGGAGGTAGCACAGGCAGCGACTCTGCAGTTGTGCTCCTCCATTTGCCTGGTATCTGGTCTGGGAAATGCGGGAGCAGACCTCACCATGGAGCATGTTCCCTGCTCCGGGCAGCCACTCTCTACCTAACAAACGTGTGTCAAAGCTTGTTGTGAAAATAAAAAANAAAAAAAAAAAAAAAAAAAGCAAGAATCTCTTCTTTCTGCCCCTTTGCCCTTTTCTCCCCATAATGGGCTCTTTTTGTCCCAAACAGAAAGGAAGTGTTTTGCAGTCCCAGGTCTTTCTTTCACAGCTTTATTCCTCTGAGGACTGCAGATACCCAGACAGAAGCAGAAAAGAGGAATTACATTCTCTGCACTATTTCGTCACCAAACTTTCAACGAACAACCAGGAGTGTTGTCTTGCTGAGTCTACCTCCTCTGCTCTCTGGAATCTTCACTTTGCTGTTTTCATTTTGCAATTTTGCGAAATTTCTTCTCCTCTAAGTTTTGCTTCTAATTTATATCTCCCTCCCCTTTCAATGTCTCTCCCTCTGTTTTTCCACCTTGCCCCCTACTCTGCCTCTCTCCTGATCCCTGTTCCTGTTTTCCTCACTTTCCCGGGGTCTGTCCTCCTTAGTTTTTCATTCATATCCCCACAGCTATCGATACTTTTTCCTTTTCTAATCTTCTATTTCTTGCCTTCTTTCTCAGATTCCCAGTTTTCCTTCTTTCATCCCCTTTCCCAACTGCTTTTTCTCCAAACCACAGGTTTTTCATGCCTCCTGCACTCTCTGACATCCCATGACCACCCAGCTGAGATGTGGAAGAACCCAAACCCACTGAAATTGAGGAGGAAGACCATGAGAGGAAGAGGGCTGCAACCCTTCAGTTTAAGGCTGGTGCTCCCAGGCATCCCCTTTCCTAGAGGCTAACTCTAGTATTCTGACAAAAATTCTCCCGTTCACATTTCCCTCCTCATTTTTATTATGACCCTGGATGACTAGACAGGATCGCTTGTCCTCCATGGCCACCAAACAGTGCTAATCTCTAGTCCACAGCAGCAAAGGGAGGACTTCAAATGCTTCGGTCGTTCTTACGAACAAACTGATCTTTAGTTTAGCTTGTGATTTTCAAAGGATGGCAGGCGGGCACCTAGAAAACTCTGATTTATCTCACAGTGGCTGTGATTATTCCAAATATTATATTGTACCTTGCTCACACAGTCCTGCTTGGTTATTCTCCTCTCCATCCTCGATCGCTGCCTCTTCCTCGGTTTCAGCTGTCCCCTGGCTCTCTCCGACCTCAGGGTACACCTCGGTGGCCCTGGAGAACACCTCCATGGCTGAAAGGAAGAGCAGAATTTACCGCAGTGTGAGGGCATGGTGCTGAAACTGCTTCTGCACCATCGCAGCATCCAATGGGTGCCAGGTGGGGTGGGGACCACCTTCCCCCCCTGTGGCCAGCCTGGGTGGAGAACCATGGTGGGCCAGCTGAGCATGCCCTGCCTCACCTGGGCCTTTTGAGGAGGGTGTCCCACGGGTCAGGAGACCTGTGCAAGCTGAACCAAGGCCCAAGGTCATCCCCATGAATGAAGTGCCTGAACTAGGAGCCTGTCAACAGCAAGGAACAGGCACCTCCAGCAAGTGATTCGGAGGAGCAGGCACCTAGCTCAGGGGGGATGAGAGGGGGACACAGCTCTGTAGTTACTGAGAGCAGGAAAAGGCATTTACTCACCTTGCCAGGGTGCAATGAGACCTCATATTGTCAAATAACGTATTCTGGGTGAACTGCACCCTGAAGTGATGCTCAGTGTCTCTACTCAGCTGCTCAGTACTGAAAATACCTTCCTAATTGCCTGGTGCAGGACTAAACTGTGGAAGGAATGGTTATGTAGAATCATAGAATCATAGAATCATAGAATGGTTTAGGTTGGAAAGGACCTTGAAGATCATCGAGTTCCAACCCCCCTGCCATAGGCAGGGACACCTCCC
>VUYV01000488.1:184819-233051 GCA_008711295.1 Anarhynchus alexandrinus | reverse complement strand
TTGATGCAGCCCAGGAGATGATGCAGCCCATGTACGCAGAGAGGCAACAAACCTGCTCCCATCTCAGGTGGGTACTCAAAACACACTTGCAGTGGTGATGGGTACCTGTGTCTGTGATCGCTCTGCCTGTTTCACTAAGGAGGGGGAGGGAGGGAGGTCACTGCTTTGTAACTGCAGGAAAGCCCCATTTCTAGGAATTCATACCTTTGGGTGAAATCTGGCCAAATAAGTCTCTCAGGCCTCGCTGAATATAAAGGTTTAATGTCAGCAAGCCTGGGCTTTGCAGGAGCCGTGACCTGATGATGACAAAGGTCCTATTGGGACGGGAGGGACCCAGCGTCACAGGGACCCAGCCACCCAGCAGCATTTCCAGCCATGGGTTTCCCTGGCTTTGCTCCCCTCCCAACAGCTCCATAGGACCCAGCACCTGTGCCCTGATATATTACTGCTGGCACCATGCCTTGTCTTGGAGGATAAGTGAAACAACTGCATTTCACTGGTCTTGTTCCAGGTTTAGCTAACCTAAACTGAACACCAAAAAACTCCTCCAAACCCAAACCAAGGAAAACCCAACTTCATGACTAATTAAGAGTGATATGGAACACATAGTTATAGACTATATCGAGTTTGTTGTGCTTTGTTTTCCTCCTGTTGATCACTAGGGTTGTCTTCTACTTTGGCAAGAAACATCAGATGCGCTAAGAGCCCACACTCACGGGTGCACGCCAGTGTTTTACCCCACCAACGCATCCTCTCTGCCTGGTTACACTGAGTCTTGTTTGCTTTTTTGGGCAAGGCCATGACAGCTTGGCCCCATTGCACATTTCTGTAGCTGCAGAAGCCCTGACCGTGGCCAAGAGCCCCCACTTGCTGCAGGGTCTAAGGACAGCAGTGAGGATGGGCTGGCAGGGGATGGTAATATCTTTAATTGTATCCATTAACATAGATGGAAAAGAACAGACACATTTACTGCTTTCACATTTGGGCACATTTGCTGCTTTCTTTCAGACCTGAGAAAGAGTTGGTACAGCCAAGAACACATTTTCCACCCCAACTGTATACTACAATTGGTCTAATAAAAATGTATTTCATTTGCCTACAAAAATCACTCTTCTGGGCGCTTTACAGCCGTAAAGTATGCTGTTTTCTATTCCTGGCTTCTTTTAAAAGGCCAGGTCTTGCTGCTTACATTAGTGAATGCACCAGACACATGGAACAGCCAAGTGAGCCCTGCTGTAGGAGTCTTCACATTATAGTTTTCTATGCTTGGTCCTCCACGCACTTAAATTGATTTTACACTCATGATACTCCTGGGACGCCCAGGCAGCTGCTTCAGGTTTTTGCCAGTTTAAGTAAGATTAGGATCAGGCCCAAGAGCTTGTGGGCCTTGCAACAGCCTATGTGTTGCAGGTGTTTTTACCCCGGTGAGCTCGTATCTGTGTTTCCAGAGGACAAAGGGTAAGACTGGGATCCACAACTGGGATGCGTGCAAAACTGGTGGTTAACTGTGGGAATGGGCAAGCAAACTCAGAGGAAAACAGGCAAAACTGGTTTAGGATTTGGCTGTGAGGCACACGCCAGCAGGTAGCATTTGGTCCTTTTGGCATCCTTGAGACCCTGTGCAGAGGATGGTTTGGTAAAAAAAGGTGTATTAAAACCAGAACCTTAATGCCTTTTACTGTGGTCTTCTGTGGGCTTAAGGCTGCTCCCGCCACCCACAGCCTCTGAGCTCTTCTTCTGCTGTCCTATTACTGAAACAGCCTAAACATCATGTTTTAGTTATAAAGTGAGTTTAGTGGATGGAAGGGTGGGAGGGGAAGGGGGATTAAATTTACTGCTTCAGTGACTACAGATCTGAAATAAATCTCCGATTCAATGATAGATCAATAACACCAAGATTGGGTTTAAATTATTAATAAACTATGAGAAACGAGGATAATTATTCTATGAGTCACAGTTCTCTAATGCACTGCACATTTTTTCCCCGAGACATCTGCATTGAAGCACGACCTGCCTATCTTTTGGCAGAAAGCTGTAGCCAAGAAGTTAATGCTTTTTGTTTTGCTAGCTAAGCATTTCATAAACCCTCGTGGGCTGAGACAGCCTGGTGACAACGTTGTGCTTCTCTCACAGAGAAACCCTTAGGCCAGGATGCCCTAAAACATTTAATATGTTTAATGTGACCCTGGAAATCAATGTGGCTTTGGCCCTCAAATGCCCTTCTGAATCTGGATGCCTGGAAATGGAGGAGTTGTGTTAGCCTAAAAGGAGTTGCTGGCCTTGAAAAACGGCCTTGGATGGTCGCAGAGGCCCATCTGGCTGGTGGCAACAAGGAGCCACAACCTCAGGACTGCATGAAGCAGGGAAGAGAAGAACAGCTTTTGCACATTGCTGGTAGACTGCAATGACAGCGCCATTGAAAGGTTCGTGAACTTCAAATGAAGTTCACTTCACTCCCCCTTTTTGGGCAAAAAGAGAGTGATCCATTAGCCCAAGGAGACTGATTAAAATCAAGAAGCTGAAAATGAGAATATTTCACCATTCTGGGTTGTGACCATCACTATTGACTGAGACAACCCACCCTGACACAGCATGGGCTAGAGATGCTGAGCACCTTTGGGCATCCTCCCACCTCAGCAGGTGTCATCCCTCAGCTCCAGCATCACGTCATAGGGTGGTGGTGGAGAGCAAGTCTGAATTCAAGGGCCAGCTCACTGCAAAATCAGCTCATCCCTGAAGCTCACCAGAGCAGGCTGGGGTCGTGCAGGCTCAGAGCAGTCTTGCCGATGCTCATCAGCTACTGGTGCTGAACTGGCTTACCCCTGGGCTCTCACTGGTGTCTGACCAGCCCTGTGTAGGGGTCTGAGAGTTTGCCAGCTTCTACGTGAAACCCTAATAATGTGGAAAGTGAAACAAAGCTGGGTCTAAAGAAAAAGGGCCATAAGACATTTTGTGCCATAATAACAGGAGGGGGACAGAAGTTAGGATATTGGTAATGAGAGGTATTTATCCTTGTCAAAGTGCTTCAACTGTATCAACATTTCTCCCAAACAAAACCTACCTTATATATATATTTTTTTTTTAGTAAACTGATGCCAAAACCCACTTTTTAAAAAACCTCTACAATTCTGAGTACTTGGGATGTCAGACAGGGCTGATTTAAATGAACTCACCTTCCTCCCTGGCAGCCAGGGACTCGTTTGAATAGCTCCACTCTGTCTGGGTCATCTCGTCCTTGATGTCACGCCTTCCGCTGTGGCAGGAGGCAGGATAGCCATCTACATGCCATCTGCAAAAATGTGACACTGAGTAGGACACTCGTAGGTGGTTCACGGCCAGGGGGAGAGAAGGCTGTGGGGTTTAGGAGCAAGCAAGGTTTCCCAGCTGTTTCCAGTGGTTCCTGGTGGCATTATTTTGGGCAGGGAGCACCAGTGACCGGTCAATGAGTTCTGGCTGAGAAGATGTGAATGTTAGGTCTTGTGGTGCGCGGAGGGGAGCGATGTACTCTCAAAGCTAAGGGCAGCAGGGTATGGAGGGGTAACTGGGGCTTTCCAGACCCCCTCCCACTCTCTCTTTGCACCTGCAGTTGTCTGGCAGGATATGAAATCATTCCCAGCCTACAACACGGAGCTATCAAGCTGTCCAGCTGCTTCTATCTCTATAATGAAGGGAGAATTTTTTGATTGCCCCTGCGATATACTAATTTAAAGATGCCGGTGGCCTTGGCAAATGAAAAAAAAAGCATGAAAAAGTAAAAATGCTGAATGAACCGTGGTTGGGACTTGACTTGATCTAATTCAAGGGAAGGAGTGAAGTGCCTGTGATTACATTTTTTTTTTTTGTTTATCTGCATTAGTAATTCAACAAGACCTTTACACATCACTGCTTTTTTATTAGTTATCTACGAATTTTAAAGGATTCTGGGCACAGTGCACTCAAATTAATGCATCCGTGGATGAAAACCTTCAAGGAATCGGTTAAGACCGATTTCCCTTGATATCTCAACAGAGGTTTTACCTCAGAATATAACATTTTCAAAATTTGGGGAAGGAATAGAGCTTGCATTCTTTCAGGCTGCAAGTTATGAATTTATAACCCTATAATGAAAAAACCACCTTGCCGCATGTTCATGTAGCAATACAACAGCCTTTCCTTTAACAGCTGCTTGTATCCATTTCCCTTGGTGCCAAGTGCACGTGGTAACATCTTTAAGGAAAAAAGCCAAAACATCCTTCAGATTTTCATATAAGGAATGTTATCAATGAGCTGAGTGCCATTTAAAGTACGCTGCAGAAGAATTTGGTCTTTATTTGTCTCTCAAACAAGCGTCTCTATTCAATTGCCCTTCTCTCCCCTTTTCTCTCTTTGCAAGGAAGATTAGATATGTCTAACATTTATATCGGACAGCCGAAAGGAGTGAGCTACGTCCCCGGCCGATGTAAATCCTCGTTGCTGCAGCAGCATCGGTGGCGTGAAGGGTGGTATTATGCTGATTTACCATGGCTGGGGAATCGGACCTCCCTTTCCTCCCCAGCTGGAAGAGCAGCCTGCAAAATAAAAATCACACATCGCAGCTGCTTCGAGAGACGCTGCACGGGATTTATCTGTCTCACAACGACAAAAAAAATGAAATAAAATAAAAAAAAAACCTCTGCAGAGGCTAGCGGCATCCTTTCTAATACAGCAAATGTTGAGGGGCCCAAAGACAACCACTTGGACAGACATAACTTCCAGTTTATTAACAGCAGCGGCTGCCAGGCTGTGGATGTCTCAGGCATCCTGTAATTCTCCAGTTGTTAGGTGTTCCTGCTGCTCACCCGCGTGTGGCATAAATACAGCCTAACGTGACTGAGTTCTATAGAAAAATGTTACCAATTATTCTCCTTACTTGGATTCCTTCGGCTTAGAGCCAGTGGGCTGAGCTGACGGGGAATCTGTCGCCGGTGCTGGAGGGGACAGAAAAAGCTTTCTTTAAAAAAAAAAGAGATCCTCTTTTTGTGTAGAACAGCAGGGGTTTTTTCTTGCCTTGAGATTTCTTGCCATTTCATTATTTTGTATTTCAGATAAAACCTTCCCACCTTAACGAGGCACATTTTTTTGCCATCGCTTTTAATGGTATAATAAATTGCGAGAGAGCAAAGAAAAAGGCTCCCAAAAAAATGAGCCGTAAAAGAAAGTTGCTGGAGACCGAGGGCAGGCTTTGCAGAGGAAGAGGCAAGAGTTACAAGCTAATTTACTTTGCCCTTCCACTCAGCTTTCATCTGTAAGCAGTGTGGGTCTCTTTATTTTACTGACTTATTGGGAGGGCATATTCCCACGCGTGTTTCAGCTTCGCTGCTCCTGCCCGTGTGGCTGCATGGGGGCAATGGGCGAAGGGGACCGGGGCTGCCCTCCTGTGGCATGATGCTACAAGAATGGGGAGGAAACTGGGAATTTTGGCCTGAACACCTCGTACAGGCAGATGAAGTGCCCTGGGGGGGGTTTGTTGCTGGAGCAGCACATTTCTCCTCCAAGTTTGCATTAATTCAGTGACAACAGGCTGCACGTCTCCCTCTGTGTGCAGAGCACAGCAGACCTGGGGGTCTGTTGTAGCCCTCACCGACAGGGTTAATTGTACATCTCATCTCAGCTCAAATGCTCTGGCAGATAAACCACTGCTTAGGCAACCTACTTCAGCACCAACAACCCAAGTGGTGTTATTTCCAAAAAATCAGAGGGGACGGAGGGAGAGATTTAGGGCAGACACATGCAGAAAGTGATGGGAGAGAAGAGAGGCACCCGTAGGCATGCAGAGATCTGGGGAAAGAGCGTGGACATGGAGGCATTTGGGGAGGGCAGTAGGATGGCAGAGGACAGGGTGGAAACAAAAATGTAGAAGAGGAAAAAACATGGAAAAAAAAGAGGCATGGCTGTGACGGTGAGCCAGAAAAAGCATTAAAATGAAGGTTACTGCTCAGATTATATAAGCCACTCTTATGAAAGACAAAAAAAACAATGAAAAGAGATTGAAAAAGGCCAAAGAAGCCCCGTGAATCACTGTACTGTACAAATTCTTGAAGACATAATAACTGTTCACTCTAGGTCCCTAATGAGGCATTCCTATATTTGATTTTCCTTGGTAAATCTACTTGTGTCTAAATACTAACCCTCCACTGAAACAGGCTGAAAGAAACTTCACATTTCATCTGAATTTTAAATTGTGATGTGGAAATCCAACAAGCAATTGCCCGGAATATCACTGAGCGAGGTTTCTGCATCCATTTGCTTCCAGTCACTTGTGGCTGTTTCAGATCCTCAGCCTTTTGCAGGGGCATATTTGTCCTCAAAGATGCAGCTCACGTGTATGTCTGCTAAGAATACTTGATTTCCACATGGAAAGCTCTTCAAAAATAAACCTTATGTGTGCAAACAGTTGATTTTTCTCATTCTTGGGAGCTGGCAAATTTGCATTGAGAAAAAATGCAAGAGTGAGCACAAAACACTTCTGTTGGCCCACCCCCAAGGAGGACCAACCCATGAATTCTCTAGGAAATAGGTAACCCTTTACTTCAAGAGTTAGCCTGGCTTTTTTGTGCTGCTGTGCATTTCTGGCTGTGCTAAGGCAGACTGTGTTAGGGCCTCTCTTATAGCAGGTGGAATGCTTGCTCATAGTGTGCTCAAAGAAGAAATATGGAAAAAGTCCAATCTCTCCTCTAAAAACCTGATTTATACTTAGGATAAGGCCAAGCTGTCCCACTTGGACCCCAGTTTGGGATCCAGTCTCTGTTGCAGAAAGCCAGGCTCTCCCTATGTAGGGAACCAGTTGCTGTTCCCCACGGCTGTTGTGTGGTCCCCTTCCAGTGGCTTTTGATGGGGCCATTTGTCCCTTCTTCACCCACTTGCAGGGGACAACTGTGACCCTGTCCTGCATAAAGCCACAAGCCACATCCTGGCTTGCAAGCAGAGGAGATGGGCTATGTCACCACAGGCAGCCAGAACCAAAATGGGACAAGTTCTAGCCATCTTTAAAAAAGCCTTTTTTTTTCCCCCTCCTTGTAATTTAGAGGGTTTTCTTTTCCCTGGATTAACTACATTTTTGTCCCTGCTATCTGCCTCCAAACATTGGCTGGGTTATTTAATGAGCTGTAAAATATTACTAAAAGCAAGGTATAGGGTATATATATATAAAAATAAAGGTAAACATAGCTTGAGATATCTAATAAGAGATAATAGTCTAATATTAATTTCCTGACATTTACATGCAACGGAGCAACTCTGATCCAGACAAAACTAAATCACAGTGTTTGGACTCTAAATACCTCAGAAAGTCAGAAATGTTGCCTAAAATAGATGGGTGGGTTTTCTGTTTACATTCTGTCCTGGCTTCACTCTGCTTCTGTTTAAATTACTGGTAAAATCCCATTTTTCCCAGCTGGGACACTTAGACTAGCACCTTGCATTTGTGATGAGCTCTCTGACAAACTCTATGGTTGGGATTCAGGTCTGGGTGCTGGTGCTCCTTACTGTGCTCTCACAGCTCAATACTTTTGCCCAAAACATGCTACAAACCGGCCCAGCCATCCACACAACCGCAGCCCTCGCTGGCAGGCAGGGAAGGGGAGGCATGTGTTGCTCCTCAAAATCCATCACCATTTTAGGGGCCCATGCATTGCACTCATATTTACCACATGCAAACAGAAATGTAGAAAGGATTGAGGACAGCTGTTTTATTCTCTCTCTTTCCCTCTAACAGATTGCTGAAAAGTACCTGTTAATAGCTTATCATTCCTTGAAATTTCTTCAGAGGTCTTCCAACAAACTTCTTTGCTATTTTCGCTCTGCTTTGCAGGAAAGGATGAGGAGGCTCCTTCAGGCTCTGCATCCCGGACAAGCTCTGTGCTGGTTTTTCCAGTCACCTCTTCGTTAAAGCAGGCAAGATTAGTCTGCTTAATATAATCTTGTATTCTTTGTTTAGTGAAGGCTTCTTTAGAAGCTGTGTACTCCTTTTCCAGCCTTTTCTCATTTTCCACTGTGAGAGCAGAGCTGGAATCTGATGACCCAGTCCCAGGGGGAAATATTTTAGGTTGGGACTGGTTACTGCCAGATCCCGACAGCTGGTGTCCATTAGACATATCTGCAATGCATTAAGGAGATGAGAATCTTCAGCAACAGGCAAAGTCAATTCATCATTCTGGTAACAAAGAAAGAAAGAAAAGAGAAATCCCATTAGTCATTTACTCCTGACGGGCATATTGATTGATGTAGTTAAAATGTTCACACTAAGATAACCTTATTAGATTGAAAATCACTTTCTTTTCAAGAGGATCTACTAGGCTCCAATTCAACAAAGCACTTAAACAAATACCTGATATTAAGGGCATGCCCAAGTCCCATTGGCTGGATTTTCTTAAATAGGTTCCACCTAACACTTGAATGCCAAAGCTTAAGGTAGCTAAAAGATGGCATAATGCTTATCTGTGTTCAGATAGGCCCAAAGTTGAGCAACCAAATACTTCGCATCGTAACACGCAATGGTACCCTCGTTCCCCACTAAGGCTGTGCTAAAGATTGCATCGGTGATTTTATTATTAACCCAGTTTGCTTTGGCTGTAAAATGCTGTACAGCTGAAACTTACTGTATGCAGGCTGGAACAGAGTGCACTTTATATTCATTACTAGTACTCAGACAAATTATTTTGGACATTTTATGCTACCCGCTGATGAAGAAAAAAATAAAAAAGTACAGTGGAATCTATTGAATCTGTTTAATTGGACCTGCTGGTGGCCATCCGACCATGCCAATTAAATAAAGACAAACAAAAGCAGCTCTCAGAGGACTTGCAGTGAATAAGCCCAGGGTAAATACCGCATGATTTTTGTTATTGCATTATTCTGTATAGTCGTGTGTCTGAAACATAAACTAGCCATAAAACGCGACTCGCCCCCCTGTTTGCAATATCTGGTTAATTGTGTCTGCATCTTCCCTTCGTACACTCAGCCTGTTTAATGTCAAAAGAGAAAGGAGGGAAAAATAATAAGGTTACTTTGGCAGAACTAGTGCTTTGCAACCTCCTCTTCCCCTGCCCGCCCCTCCTTGCCAATTCCCGTTGGGCACGATGCTCCTCTGCTCCGACTGACTGAAAAGCAAGACAGCTGTTTCCAGGTGTTTTACTTATGCAGAATGTCCAAAACCTCCCAGTGCCCTGGGTGCCAGCTTTTGGGGTACCCATGGATCACCTCCGTACTATGTAGCCCTCTCCATCCACATGAGCAGAGTGGTCTCTGCCAGCTGTGGGAGCCCACAGACACACACGCACGTGGGCACTGCGGATGCACAGGGAACCGCTCAGTGAGATGTGCTCCTCACCCCTTGGCTGGGCTTCCCCGGCGGGACAATTTCTGAGAACAGAGCAGGCAAATGCCATGCAGGAACAGCACAGAGGCATCCATGGTGAAGATGGGTCCCAGCCAGCACTGNAACAGCACAGAGGCATCCATGGTGAAGATGCTGACTAGGCAAGGTCCCAGCCAGCACTCTTTCTGTGGTACTCTGGCAATGGTCACCTGTTACAATTTCTTGCATTCCAAAGACCACAGGTCTGAGATACGGTGGTTAGCACGTTTTATTCCATAAGGCTGACCTAGTTTAGTTTCTTAATACAAGTCTGTGACAGAATGAACTCAAATGCTACAGAGAACTACATGTATAGGATATCAATGATTTTTCCTTTGTCAATCAAACTTATACATCTCATTAAAAGAAACCACTGAGCTGGTCTGGCAAAAGCCATATTCCCTAACTCTGTGTTGATTCAAATTAAGGACTATCTTTAATTCTTCTCTTATCCTTCTCTCGGGATAAATTTTTTCAGTTCTCTGGAACTTTCCTTCTGATCCAGGACTTGTGAAAATCGATATCAATGACCCAGAAAGAACCCAGAGGTTTCTCTTTTACTACTGTTTGGTCCGGGCTAGCTGTCTGCATCTGATTTTGAAGCATCTAGCTTTACCAGTCCCATTGTTGGGACAGAAAGTATCTCATTATCATGTAATCTAATTACGCCTCTTGATTTTCTTCCCCTTAGAGAACTAGCTTTGGAAAAGTCTGTCATTTCTGCCTTTCGTGAACAATTCTGTCATTTCTCTCGTAACAAATTAATGTTAAGACACCTTTGCTTCTTCATCATACTTTAAAGTGTCTCTGATGTCATTAACTCTACTGATGATTGTACTGCTGTCCTTTTGCTTCCTGTGTCAAGTTTTTGTGGTCACAGACCTGTAGAACAAGCCAGGCTGGAAGGCGCCTCTGGAGGTCAGCAGGGTCCAGGCCCCTCCTCAAAACAAGTCAACTAGATCAGCGGCATGGGGTTTTTGCCCAGTCAAATTTTAAATATCTCCAATGACTAGGATCCTACAGCCTTTCTGACTCGAGTATTTAACCACCCTCATTCTGAAAATACTTTTGCTAGTATTTAATTGGGATTTCCCATACTCCTGTGTTTGCCTGTTGCTCCCTATTCCACCCCCGTCTGTCTTCTCCTCACCATCTCATTTGGAAGCTACAGGCAGCAATGAGATATACCTGAGCATTTTCTCCTTCAGGCTGAACAGTCCCAGCTTTCTTGGCCTCCTCTCATGCATACAGGCTCCAACCTCTGTGCATAGGACAGCATCTGCATATCTTGGTGACCCTTCGCTCCAGTATGTCCATATCTTTCGTATTGGGGAGCCCCAAACTGGACACAGCACTCCAGATGGGCCTCACCAGTGCCAAGCAGAGGGTAATAGTGATGTCCCTCCACCTGGGGTTTGGAAGTCAAGTCTCACCCGTCTGTTTCAGTTGCCATTTCCTCCAACCCAGGGTTGCCTTCATCTCCTGGCTTTAATGGCCTGTAATTGCCATTTGCTTTGGATTGCAATGCATGGATCTGGGCAAGCTGGGAGACTGCTCTGGGGCATGCCGGTGCCATTTTCACAATGTCTGCATGGCAGGGGATGTCCTGGCCCCATGTCTGCGCATGGCACTTCTCTTCTTGTGGAGAACTTCTCTTCCTGCAGTGGAAAGTCATTTCAAATGGACTTTACCATTCTCCCCGTGCCACTCCACACAAAACCATATAGCTGACCCTATGAAAATCACATATCAGGAGGGTAAAGCCTTCAGGACAGACAGCCTCTGGCTCTGTGCTCATATCGTACCTGCCAGGCTGAGCGTTCGTGCTCATTGGGACAGTCCTACTGAGTAATATGAATTACGGTAGCTTTTAGAGGACCCACTCTTGGCACTTGGCACATCAAAGCTGCACAGCTAACAGCTCAGCAGTTTCCCCACAATTTGAAGAAATGCAGTACTTGAATGTTCATGTTGAACTTTTCCAGGAAACTGAAGAGGATCAAATGAAGCGTTTTATTGAATTCTAAATAGGGTTGTGCTTTTTTTTTTTTTTTATTTGCATCCTTGCTTTCATCAAAAGAAATGTTTGAAACAAAAAGCCCATGGCAAATTAGAGGGATGAAATGCCACATTTTGAAAGTGCCAAAATTAAAGATTTCTGCTTTGGAAGTTTGCCTCCTCCCTCTCTATCACAAGCCATTCTGGGATTTTGATATCAAACCATCACATTTTTCACTTGACCCAATACATATTTTCGTTACAAAGCCCAATCTTCTTGGCAAAATTCAAATAAAAATTTTGCTAATCTGGCCAGATAGGATCGCCACACAAAGAAGAGAGCTCTTGCTTTTGTAAGCTCATAGTTCATGGGGACCGGTATTAAATAGAAAAATCAGTCACGTCAAAATGACAGGCTTGAAAATCTGATAGATAATGGTAAGCTGCCCATTACAATGTCACAGGAGATTGTCCACTAAGTATTCACAAACACATCTGCAGCACAGCGACGCATCTTCTCCAAAGCCATATCTGTCCCTGACATCAGAGCTCGCCATAAAAAGCAAGAGAATTCAAAGCAACATTTATTGGCTATTTCCTCTGTAAAGCTTCACTTTCTCTATAGCTCTTCTGTTCTCATAATAATATGCTAAAATCTAGTCAGAATATTTGAATCTTAGAGAAACAAAACACAGCTGAAGTAGCTGGAAGGCGAAGGGCTCGGGAGGCAATTTCCTCTGATTCATTGGGAGACAAAGGCAGAGCGATGACTGTGTATGTGTTAATAACAGTGGAATTGCCTCCCTGGTGCTGTCACCCCCGTATTTCTTTGGCTCTTGCTGTCATGCCCCATCTTGCAGTCCCCCAGACCTCCGTTCTCAGCCACAGCCAGGCTGGATGTGTCCACAGGAGGTCACAGCAGGACCTCCTGCCGTCCCCATCCTGGGGCACTACCCTGAGCTCGGTGGGGTTGGTGAACTGAGCTGCCCGGCCCCGCGTGGGTATTCCCATCACAGCTGCCTGCTTCGCCATCAAAACTTTGTTTTCCTTACTCTGAGCTCTCCCATCATCCCCTGTTAAAAACCAAGCTAAGGTCACCATTTCCATGACCATGGCCCTTGGGTTGAGGTCCCCTGTTGGGTCCAAGGATGGCCGAGAAAACATTGGCAAGCTCTTTTGCTGAGGGCAGTTGGTGGGACCTGGCACCCCCAGCAGCTCTGCCGGGTGCTGCAAACACACGGTCAGAGATGATCCCGCCTTTCTTGCGGGATCGTTCCAGGGGAAAAGGTATTATTTGCACGGCTGTAACTCCCCAGGCAGTGGCAGAAGGCAGAGAGTGCAATGCCATCAAATGAGGATTAAACTCCACACCGTACCGCAAAATGTCAACTAAATTAATTCCAGTCGTAAGCTCCCTGCACATATCCCAAAAGGTAGAGGAGTGCTATGTACACAAGGCTGGAGAGACTTTCATACACAGACATTGCAGGGGAATTTCCACTCTGCAGTGGGTCTGGAGAGAATACTATGTAAATATGAGTTTAGTCAGCCTCTGCTTTCCTTTGCTATCTTCAAGATATTTGTGCTTGTAGAGGGAATCTTTCCCTCTAAGCAACGCCTGCTTGATCCTACGGGATTTATAATCTCCTGCTCTACAGTCCACTGCAATGAAAGGCATCTGATGGTGCCTCTGCTTTGTTTGGATGTGACTTTGCAACAGGACTTTACAATACAATATCAGATCTCAGGAGCTTTCAGACCCACGGCCCAGGAGGGACCGAGGCCCCCAGCGAAGCCCTCCCGTCACTGCTGTCTCCCCGTTTTTTTGGAGCAGAGGTGTCCCCTGGCACCATGGGTGCTGTGATGAGCTACGACTAAATACCACCCACCAAGGGCAGGTTGGGCTGGTGGGAGTCCACGCTTCCTTAAATGCTAGAGAAGCAGCTATATGTGTGTACATATACATATGCATATACATATGTATATATGTATCTATTTACAGAACCAAGGAGAGTAGTTGACTACTTTCCTGGTATCTTTTATATATGTGTATATATACATATATGTATAATATATATTTTTATACACACACACACATATAAAAGCATTTATGGGCTTTAATTGCAGAACCAGCCCACTAAAAGCAAGCAGGATGCTTCCCCTATTTCTGCCATTGCAGCAATGTCCAGACCTCCAAATTCCGAGTGATAACCACTGATCTTGTAGAGAAAACAATCTCCTAAAATAACACCATTTCTGCACTTTGCACTTTCAAAGACATTTGGAGAGCAATCGGTCACTGTAAATCACACAGAAGACTCTTGAGTGGTCTCCTGTTGTGCAGCCCTCATGCCTATTACATCCTACCGGTCCCGTAAGCGCCAGCAGAGCCAGCAATACTCATCTCAGCAGTGCCTTTCAGCTTGAAGGGCTGCATCCAAAAGCGTGGATCTCACCATAGCGGTGACATCAGCTCCGATCGAGGGGCTGCCTATCTCTCTGTAACCCACAGTGGGCATTAACAGCCTTGTAGGAAATACAGAAGGATATGGCAAATATGCGGTGATCCAGACCCTGGTGAATTCACCCAGCTTCAGGGTTATAAGGACCATGCTATTTCTGCAGGTGCACGGATGAGAACCAGCTGCCTCTGCTTGCAGCGACTAACACCCGCAAATTAAGAGTTAAAACCATTTATTCTGGTAAATCAGGACAGTAACTTCTCTTCATTTGCGTTTGTAGTATGTAGGCACAACAGTTTAGGAGAGGCATACAAAATCAGATTACCAACCTCTACCGTTGCGATTTTAAAATAAACCTGATTTTAGCAGATGCCACTGCCTGGGCCGTAGAGTGGACACGCTCTACACACAGCTACGGAGCTACAGTCCATGAATATTCTTCAGAAAGCCTGGCTCTTCAACAGGATGGCAATTACATGACACAGTCAAACGAAGCGGCTCCAGCCGTAAATCATGGTTATTAGTGTGTGTTCTGGGATTTGTGTCATGAGAGACAAGAAGTAAACTGAAGTTAGATTATCTGAAAGCTCAGAAATCCACCATTAACAGTGCCAGCGGTTCCAGCTCTTTCCCATTCTGGAAGGGGAAAGGACTCATCCGACAGCGCTGCTGGAGATTTACTGAGTTTGGCTCTGGGTAACACAGAGCCGAAGTTACTGCCGGCTGCAGTTTTGATTTCTAACACTGCAGCGAACTGCAGGTAGAAACATTTTGTGCTTGTTTTGGCACGCAGGACCTCATCCCCTCATCCACGCAAAGGTCCTTCGGCAGGAGAGTCCCTCCCCCTTCACATCCCGCAGCGCAAGAAGGAAGCCCAGCACCGCTGCCTTTCGCCCTGCCCTCCGCAGAAGCCAAGTATTTTAATGGAGATCAGAACAGCATTACTTACAGGTGGCAAATAATGCATACCTAATCCATTAGCCCCTAAACACGGAGCTAAAGGTTGTAGTCACGATGCACCCAGTGAAACGCCAGCGGTGTAAATTTGCAGCAATACCGAGTAACTACCGTTACTGTAGCTTTAGAGAAGAATAAATCACAGAATCACAGGCAGTCGCACCGAAAAAGAGCTGAGAAGCTCTCTGATGTCTCCTCCTTCCCCTGGTGGAAAAAACTATACTTCTGCTATTCAACTGAGCCTCTTTTTTTTTTTTTTTTATGCTGCGCTCTCTAAAGTATGCATCCAGAAATAAAAATGTTATGGTAAGTCTCATGAAAAAAATACATATATTCACAGAGATGTCTATTAAAACTACAGGTTCTGAAGTAGAAATTTATGACAGTGTAATGTGAAAAAATAAAGAAAAAGAGATAAATGAATGTGAACATTGTTTATTAAGGGAAAACAGAGAATGAGAAAGAAGTCAAGAGCGAATGATGTCAGCATTGACCCTGCTGAGGCACTGTCTTACCAAACGCCCTAAAAATCACCCACCTGCATACAGTCCATAGGCACCTTGGCAAGAGGTTGCTTGCAAGACTGAGCTGTCCCTGTACGTTATTTCTAAGGTCTGCCAGCTTGAGGTCTGCACCAGTGCCCTGGGGTGGGGGCAGAGGGGGACACTGACTCCAGCTCTCACCAGGACCGGCTCAGAAGATTTTGGAGAAAGAAAGTTTTCGTCCTTTCCCCTCACCACCCCCCCCTTTTTTTTTTTTTTTTTAATTAAGGTATGTTATAGTATGCTCTGGCCAACCATTGCTCCCACATTTCAGGGAATTCTGACTTCAGGGAGGGTTGGCGGAGGGGGCTTTAAGGGGGAGATCGGCTCTGTATCTCTCCCCTTTCCCGTCACCCACCCTTGTGTTTCCACCCCTGCCTGCTGCGGGAAAGCGGACCGCCCTCGGGACTCCCTGCAGCTTCCTCCTCCTCCCTCCATAAACCCCTTACAATGCTGGGGTTTTTCATGCAGGGGTTTGGTTTTCATCTCCCGGCAGAAAGGCAAAATGGGGGAGGAGAGCAACAAAAATGGGAGCAGCAAGGAAACATGGAGGTATTGGTAAAGCAGCATCTGACAGCCACAGCGGGGCTCAAAAAAACTTTCCCCCCCACCCCAAAACCCTGGACAGGCATCCCAGGACAGGCTTACCTCTCTCCAGGGGAGTGGGAGAGGAAACCACCCCTCCTCGACCCCGCGCGAGGGGCAGGCAGAGACCCCCTGGTGAGAACCTTCCTGGTCCTCAGTGAATCTGAGGGTTGGTGGACTTCTTCCCTTTGTGGTCCCCTTGTCCCATTGTGTGCCCACTCTGCCTGGCCACTGGTGTCATGGTTCCCAGAGCCGTAGCAACAGGGCAGGCAGAGAGATGGGGGCTCCTCTGCCAGCTTGCAACCCTCCCTGGAAATTTTGGCAGGGCTGTGGGAGCCTGCAGGGTGAATTAGTAACCTCTGCTGTCCTCCCAAAGGGCTCTTGAACTTGGTGGGTTTTAGGTCTTTTATATATATATACCTTTTTCACCCCATCCAGAGGTGAAATAAGGTTGCTTCTTATTCTGGCAGCTGAGTGTCTGAGCTGAAAGGGCTTGAGGTCCTGGGGAAGTTGCAAAGGCCAATGACTCAGGCAAAAGCTGCTGCTTCATTTCATTTCATTCAGCGGTTTCTTGAAAGGACAGCCAGGTTTAAAGGGAGAGTTTGCTAAATTCCAGCTGTGAGATGTACTGATGCCGTCAGGAAGTTTGTGGCTCCATCTCTTCTGCCTCCAGCTGTGTTTTACCCTTTGCAGCCAGTTCCTTTGAACCCTTCCGTGAGACTCTGTGGGATATTTTCCACGCCGGCGACCACACTTGCGGTGGGGCCGGGGAATGACCGTATAAAACGCGTGGAGAGGAATTTGCCTTGTGCTCGTCAGTGTCTTGGTGGGGTTTTTTGTTTTAAAATAGGTGAAACAAAACAAAACGTGACAAGGTCAGTGGCTGGGCTGCCTGCAGAGCCCTCTGCTTTACGTGCCTTTCAGCTCGACACCGCAGCCTGGTTTTCCTCTTTTGCGGGACCGGCAGTAAAAATTGAACCAAAATGTCAGTGGGTTTGACCTTTGCGTGTGGTCCGAGAACGTACAATTGATAAGTTGGAGGCTGGAGGGCCGGTGGTGCCGGAGGAGCTTTCCTCCTCCCAGCTCCTGCTGCAAAGGGTGGGGAGAAATCACCAGATGATGGTCAAAGACATGATGTTTGGGGCCAGGGGCTCACCCCCTCTGCTGGTCAGCCGTAATTTAGATTTTCACCTTGTGTCCCCAGAATTTCCCTAAGGGCACCCAGATGTGGAAGCTTCTCACACAATGGTGCTGTCAGACGGGGGTTGGGGCTCAGCTTTCCGTTGCAAAACAAGGAGTGGTTTTGTGGAGGCAGGGGGCATTCCCTAATATACAGTAATTTAAATCAAAATCCTGTATTGTACAGTACATACCTCTAATATACTATAGATTTTATAGTTGACTCAAATTTCTCACTAGGAAAAAGTCAATTCCTGCATGGCAGGGCAGCCAGGGGAAAGAATGCTTTAGTCTGCTCAGCAAACACGGACCTATTTTTAATCCAAAGGCCTTCCGTTAGTTCTTACCTATTTAATGTAAAAGCAGGATTTACTACACATACAACTTAATCCCCTTTTTATATTTGCATAGAGATCCCGGAGCATGTGTATGAACAGTTTTTGAGATAAGAGAGGGAAGGCCTCGGGAGTCAAAGTCATTATTTTTGCATGAAGTATTTAATGCTAAACATAAATATTACGAGGAGTGAATTCCCATGCACTTGCAGACTTCACTCTTGTGCTCCTGAGGATTTTTGCTTTACATCCAATTATTAAGAGCGCAGCTGTAAGTGAATGAAAAAAAAAAAATACAGGAAGCCTTTATAGCAAAGACACTTAGCAGGCTTCATTTTCCAGTTAGAAAGAGAGACAGGTTATAGACAAAACAGAAGCGAAGGTGGTATCCTCCTCCTGTCCCCCAAAAAAGTGTGGCTAAGGAGTGGATGTGCCAGGCGGTAGAAAGCCAGCCCTAGGAAAGGACTTTCTCCAGCGATGACCTCGAAGGGGATTGTAGCTGGAGTTCCTGTGGTGCACATTCATCAACCCCGCTCATTGTAATTCGCATGATTTACGTTCTCACAATCATGATTAGGTGGTGAAAAAAAATGATCTACACACGGGTTGACTTCAGAAAGCGACATTCTTTGTCCAAATCCAATCAAGCCCCGCGGCAGGCAGTCCTTTTGATTTAGCATTAATTTTAATACGTGTGGCTCTGAAAATAACCCTCCTGGCTTTGGAAACCTCAGAGATTAAAAGAGTATTGGGTAAGTGCTGGGCAGAAGATTATGTCCAAGACCTGTCATTCCTTCCTCCAGAGACAGTTTTGCTGGAGTGAAGAGCGGGACGCTGCACTGGCGTGAATTTAATTTTAAAAGGTAGTCCAAGGCAACTCAGTGGGGAAATCTACTTCTCCAGACATAAAAGCGGGGAAAAGCAGAGGAACTCCACCAGAATGGCTCATGGAGTTGTTGTGAGCTCAAGAGTGCGATGCAGTGAAGACCAGACTTTTGCCTTACTGGGGGCAATGGAATCGGATTCATTTTTGCTCTTTTGCTTCTAATGTCTCTAAAAAGACTGGCAAAATGCTTCTGCCTTTGGATGTGAAATCCCTGACTCACTTGATGTTACTGTGACTTCAATGGGCCAAGATCTTATACTGAAACCTCCTGCTGCTGCTACTCAAAGCTTTCCAAGATTGTCAAATAACAGCCTGGTTCCTGCCTGCTGGCAACTGGGCTCTTCTTTGCGAATCAAAGAACAGAAATGGGCAAACTGCGTGGGTATCGGTCTCATTCTCACTCCTAAACTGGGGCAAAACAGGAGGGTAGAAACCTGGGCAGCATCTCTCCAGCATGTCTTTCTACATCGCCTTGCTCTATCAAACTTCAAAAGCAAATCTTGAGCAGCGCTAATGAGCAAGAACCTTCTGTGGCCGGTCATTCAGGCAAACGCCTCATGGGTATGGGGGAGGCGGAAATCAGAAGAAATGCGGTACTTCACCACTGCAGGCTGAGAGAAGGAGTTTGAACCCAAAAATTGAGTTGAGTTCAATCAGAGAGACATACGAACAGGAGTGTTTTTATTAGCGTGCTGCATACTGAAATTAAGGAACTGTTCTCTCCTAATAACTTTTTTGAAACCATTAACCGGTCACACTATGCCGGTGACAGCTCTTTCCTATGCTCTTGAGTGCTTCTTCCACCCTACAATTTTTCTCCTATGAACAGAAACCTGTAGTGCTGATTGCAAAGGACAGACACCTAATTATAGGACTTATTATTAGCAGAGTCTGGGAAATAAAGAGTCTGCAGTTCATATAGCGTAGAGAATGACAAAGCATCTCAAATCGCTAATGTGACTTAAAATGGGGTCTATTGGAATTTGCACGTTTTTTCCCCCTTTAAATGTGCGGGAAAGCCTATTTGCAGCAAGATTTGGATGGCTTTGCAGTTGTTTTTCTTGACTTTTGCCAAAACTAGACTTTGAATGTTTCCCTGATGTCTTTATCCCATCAGTCTGTCAGTCAAGCTCACAATGCTCTTCATGCAAACCTATCAGGGCGTCCTATAATCTAGTGTTTAATAGATGTCTTGAAGGAAGATGATGTTTGACAACACCTCAAAGGCTTGAGATCCTGCTGCAGTCAGGCACATCCCAGCAAGTTTCTGGGACATGTTGTCCCTTTGCTACCCTTGATGCATGCTCGTGGCTGATCACAGCATCACAGGCTTGTTGTCCTCGTGTGGCTAACGGGGAACGACCTTGGGAAGGAATGGGAGCGGGGCTGTTTCCAGTCGGCACACACCTCTGTCCCTGCTAACAGTTTGCTTTATAGTGTCATTCAAACCAAATATATTGTTTAGCCTAAAAAAGGGAGAGAGAGAGAGAGAGAGAAAAGAAAGTGTCCAACAGTAAAGATGTGAAGTGAGGGGAAACAGGCACTTCTTTCTATGTTGCTGAAGGCTTCGTAAAGATAACAAGCCATTAAACTTTATGACCAAGGTCTCAGGGTAGTACTGGTTTGGTTTTTTATGCTGCAGTTGCCTGCACAAGTTTTGGTCTACTTTTGACTCCTCTCATCCCCTCCTGCATTTTCCTCCCTTCCCCCTGCCCATTTCTGTGAGATATTCAGTCCTTTGAATAAATTGCACCTATTCATTTCTCACAGGCTCGTTGTCAAGTCCAGCACCTGTCTCTTAAGGACAGTCCATCAGACTGAGATAACCTCATTTGGTGACGGTGTGAAGCACATCTGGGCTTGTCTCTCCTCAATGGATGTGCCTAGAAATCTTCTGTGCTGGTATTCACTCACTTAATGAGCGCTGTGTCTTTATGGCCTGAAATACCCCACTCCGGAGTCCCTGTTACGTGACACATGGTATGCATGGAGATAAAAATGTGGATTTCTACGTGATTTTAATCTGGGAAAAAATATAGAGGAAAGGGTCATTTCTAATTCCAGACTTCTCAATTTTCACAGGGGAAAATATAGATCCTCCAGCACTTCCTTCTCACACCCTCTTTTGGGACTATTATATCTTAGGCTAGTTCTAAATTTTGGCCAAACCTCAGAAGAGACATAGCTCATAATCAGCAAATGATGACTTGCAAGACACAGATGTATCAAATGCAAAAGGAAAAAAAAAATGAAGAAAAAGAAGAAGAAAAGAAATGGTATATTCTTAGGATTGGATGAAAGGAATTAGACTTTAATGTAAATGTGCAAAGGAGTAACAGAGCAACTTGGGTTAGAAGGATGTTGCAGCTGAACCCACCTAAATTTTTGAAATCTTGGTCCTTGTAAGTTTTGTGGGAAACCAAGGGGAGTGTCCCAGAAGAGAAATAATGGGATCTTGGTATTGTTAATGAGCTGGTGGCTGTGAGATTCTGAAGCAGCTGCAAATGATATAAAGAATTTGCCGGGGATATCAAAGATGGGGAGAAGGCAGTAAGTAGATAGAGAGTGACAAAATTATGTTTCAAGGATTCTGGTTCTCCTTGACATAACATGTCAAAAGCTGGGAATATCCAGGCATAGGTTGTAAACAGCTTTGACAATCTGATTGATGTGGGCATTAACTGAAGTTACAGCATAAAATATATGATCCTGCAAGTGCTTATTTTTCCCCATGAAAATGATTACCACAAGCACTTTACACAGTGACATGTATGTGAACTTGTACCTGTGGTTTCTCAGATGCACTACAAAAAGATGTCAGTATAATGAACCACCACTCTATCATTTATTTTATATGTATATGCAAGTGACAAGGCATTTAAAACAAGTATCTTTTTAATAAACTTCATGGTCAGACCACATTTTAGTTCAACTGCTGTTGCTACATCTGCCTTTTTTTATTTAGGAAGTTTTTCAGAGATTCTCTTATTTGGAAAAAAGAAAAGTTGTGTGATGTTACTTCTCAGGTATTGGTGTTTTATATCTGTAATTTGGAGGAAATGCTGCTTTTTATTTCTGTGAGAGCCTGTACTTCCAGTGCTATGTATTTTTCCTCCCTAAGAACACAAGTATCCCACCGAAGGATACAATTTCACTCAATATTAACATTCCCCTGTACCTCAGAAGCAGTTTCTTTAGCAGTCCTCCCAGGAGAGCTGCGGCTCAGCCCAAGATATCACCCAGGTATTGCCTGTGTTTCGATGGCAGTCGTGCATCAGAAATGACATATTAGAACAATATGGCGAGCAACTTCTGGCCTCATTTGCTCAAACATGTTTATTGCATGCAAATTTTTGCCTTTAAGCAGCACTGTGTGGGGCTTCCTCAAAAGAGGAAATGTGAGGGTTGTATGTCGGTGTAAATGGAGATGGTTGGACATGGTTTCTAAGGGCTCAGTGTTTGGTGGGGTGCAACTGGTGCAAAGAGAAAGAAATGGAGACAGTGGCAAGTAACAGAGCTGATAGGAGGGCTGCTAATAATCCCTCCGGCCAGAGGAGCTGGAGGTAGCTGGCTGCCTAGTTGTCTGTCTGCTTTTCTCTTCTGAGCTAGATTTTCATGAAGTGGATGCTCATAGTGTGGTCTTTTACTCCCTATATAACAAGGAAGCACGTTCCGGGAAGAGAATCAGAGAGCAAAAGTAAATATGACAAAACAAAGATAAATAATGAGACAGATGTCTCATTATTTGTAAGAGAGCATCCGCTGTCATCAGAAAGAAAGTAACTTTCTGTCTCCCAGGACTGAGAAGGAAAATTGACCTCTATAAAGATCCAGAATGCAGATGTCAAATAAAAAGAACCCCCTCTTTTTTTTTTATTTTTTAAACTGTCTTTATTTTTAGCAAGTTTTACGACTGTTGAAGGCTTGGGGTTAGCAAGGCTGAACCTAGTCAATGAGACTGTAGAGTACAGCAGATAACGGTATCTTTGATCAATCAGGCAAAGCAGATAAAGACGCAGTGCAAAAAATTGGCCCGAGAGCCACAGAAATATCTTTTTTTCCTGTCATTCATCAGTTCTTGGGATGAGACTTGTAGAAATTAATCAGCATTGGGGTGGAAGGTGAGGGAGATATGGGCTGATGACATGTACCTTGTCTGTAAGCTTATGACAGGCTTTGGTTCAGTCATTTCAGATGAGGCTTCCCAGGTCACTGGAGTGCCCCTTTCTGCCTCGAAAAGGCGGTGTCAGGATGCTGTCTTCTTATTAGTGTCAGGTAGAAATCTTCGCTAGACATAGGAGGACAGTCTCCAGGTACCTTGTTAGATACATAAGATGTGACAGTCACAGCAGCAAATAACACAAAGCATTTCGTGGCTCAGGAAAGACTTTGCCGTCTCACAAAAGAAAAAAAAAAAAGGGTTTGCAGAGATTCTGCAGCCAGGGCAACTGTTCTTGTCTCCGCAGTTCAAACTTGTGAATAAACATGCAAGCAGGCAGACGTTTAGAGGAGCGGCTGTGCGGCTTTCCACAAACTACAGACTAATGACAACTTGGCTTTAGACAGGAACTATTGACCCATTATTGTCTTTCCGTTATAAGTATGGAAACCAGTCTCCTTGGAGTTTGTCCATTCAGCAGTGAGCACCATGGTACTTGGGCTGTGATACCTGCAACGCACCGGCAGGTATAAAGAGTAAGTCATATTCCTGATACTCTGTCTGTGCAGAAAGTGACTTTGGTAAGATAGGAAGAGTAGTATCAGCACAATGGGTAACCTCAGTGTTTGTATTATGCAAAACGTTGTTTCAGTTAATGGGCTGACTGCCACATACTGTATGTTTATCTTGTACAGAAAGTCCAGGTGGCTTATGGTTTCTAACACAATGCTTAGGTTAAACACCATACAAAATATTTTAATGGGCATCGCGTCTTTCTGCCACCTCATCCCTGCTTACAGTTGGAAAGAGATGAGCTGTTTTTCCCCCAAGCAGAAGAGGCTTAGCTTTGCTTCTGGCACCGCCAGCGCTGCTCAGACCAGGAGTGATGCCTGGTGGTGTCTGAGGCGGTTGGCAGCTCAGACACATAACACGACTTATGTTGTAGGAGACACCTTGCAGAAGAGACAGTGTCCCTTAAACTGTAAATGAGAGATCCAAAGCTTATGTATACATAAATGAGCCTGTTGGACAGTACACTTACGGTATTCTGCACCCCAGGGCCACCGTATCAGAAACCTCGCACAAGAGATTGCTTGCACTATTGTTTGAGTGCACTGGAGAAGAGCTGGTGTAAAAGGGCTTCTGAAAGGGAATCAAAGACACATGCAAGGTAGTAGCACACAGCTGATATGTAGCTGCATGGTCACAGAGCCATACACTTGGCCCAGAAATAGGGTCACCTCCAATACTCTTCCCATCAGTTGTGGTAACCATCTGACTGCAGCTTACATTTAGCAATGCAGGACACGGTTTCAGTTGTGTTTGAGGAGCATTCCTCCCCCATCCCATCCCATCCCATCCCATCCCACGCTTCACCCCACCTTCTCAGACTGCTCACTGAATCACTGACATGACAGTAATGTGAACATCTTCAGGGAATTTGTCCCTACACCTAGCTGAGATCTGTGCTTTGCCTGACATCTGTGCTTTTTGTCCTTCTGCATGGTTAAGAGTGAAATTGCTACACCAAGTAAGGAACAACAATAGTAATAAAAAGTAGTGTAATATTTTTTAAAGCCCAATAACTCCATACTTGCTCCTGCTGAGATACACCTTACTATGAAGCTTATGCCACTGATGGAACTGTTCATTTGAGTGTGGCAAAGCAGCAGGGACATGATAATTAATAATGCTTAGCAGGAAACAAGTTATTGTGCTTGGGGCGAGAAGGGGGAAAACTGTTCTCTATTATTTCTTGAAGAGTTAATTGGTAGTAGGCAAAGATTTGCTGCATTGAGCCAGCAGGTGCTGCTTTATGACTACATTAATGTTAATGATATCCTCTGGACACATATGAATACAGTTTAACCTATTTCTTTCTCATGGCATTTCTCTGGGTGGATGTGTGTTTTGGTTCCAGTTATTTCTCGAGTGCCACCACAGAGCACTTGGACAGACAGTGACCCCAAATTTGCACAGATGTTTGCGGGTAGTTTTATAAGACCAGGTAACTTTTGTAACCTCCAATCACCCCAGGACAGCCTTTGCAGATTAAAAGTTGAGGGAAATGGGTAAAAGGGGCTGCTTCTATGGCATAAAATCATTCCTAGGGGTTGCATAACATTTCTAAAATTGCCCGTTTAACTGTTCCTAGACGTGCTTAACAATAGTACCTGGGATCTAACTGTTTATTCTCTTCTTTTATCAACTGAAACCTCTCTTCTTCTGGCATAGTGTTAAAAAAGTAGTCTGGCAGCAATTTAAACCCTGAGATGAACAGGTGTTAAAGTTGTGTTCCTCCAAGCAAAGCGTGCCGTGGCCCATCAAAGCACAATACATGCTAGAAAAGTTAAACCAGTGGCTCTACAGAGCTTGAAAGGGTCTCATTTCAGCACCGCTCCGCATTTGAAGTTTTTTTATGAGCCTATATTCCTTTTCTTTTTTCTGTGCTTTTTGCATATCTAGTTTGGCAAACCACTGCTGTCCAGCAACATGCTTCAGAGACCCTTCAAGCTATTCGCATTTTTTGTAAGATGCTTGTTTTGAACAAGCCCATCAGCTCCGGTCAAAATCTGGGTGGAACTGTAGCAGACTAAAACGTTGTGGAAGGACAGTCTGTGCAGCTGAGTGTGGAGCTCTTTGCAAAACTCAGGTGACAAAGCTACCATTAGAGAAATCCGACAGGTAGAGGGAGTTTTCTGAAAGCCAAAGCTGATTTTTCGTAAGATTACCAGATGGGTCCTGTGACCCGTTAGAACTCTGCCCCCACAGATCTAGTGATAACAAAACAGGAGAACAAATCTGAGAGAGTTGTACACAGCCCATGTACGTTTGCCCGTTAGAGAATGGGTGCAACTCCACATAAGCTATTTCATAATTTCCTGAAGGATGAAAGATGAGTAATGAGGAAGGGAGGGAAGAGTCTGTATAAAATCATAGGAGAAAGAGTGGGACCCTGCATACTCATCCTTTTTGGAAATGGCATCTCTAGGACACAACGCTGTTTTGTGAGCTATAAGAAGAGGAGAAAGAAACCAGGACCAGCAGAGGCTGAAGACAGAGAAGAGGTACAGAGTAGCTAATGGAGCTGGGCTGTGGTGAAGAGCTACGAGGAAATCCTATCCATCCCACAGATCCAAACATAGTGTTTTGGGGTCTCCAGGTTCCTTGGTAGTCAGCACATACCTGAGAAACCCATTAACAGGACAACTACCTCCTTGTATCATACGTGTCTCCCTATAGCACAGCTTTGCATATAAAATGATAACAGGTTATTATTGCTATTGCAAATACATCCAGTTTAATTTAAACTGGGGACATGTTACCAGTCCTGCTGGTGACATGTGTAGAAATCAATGTTGTTGTACGTAATCAATTTTTATCAGTTCATCTCTTTAAAAATGCCAGAAAATGCACATGCACAGACACATGTCAATTGAACATTAAGGCTGTAAAGTCAAACAGTCAAGAGACAGGAAATACCTGAGCTTGCCGGTATTTCTAAATGAGACACGTCTTCCTTCCCTGGTAGGTTTCCACCGTGCTCTGCCATTTAATCATCTGGGTTAGCAACCGAATGGATTTTTCACATTGCTTTCATGATTCTTCACGTAGCATTGTTTATAGTATAGCATCTAGTAAATCCTAATGGGATACTAATTTTTTAAGATCTGAAATTCCTCTTCTTTACAGTTTTTAAAATAAAATGAAATGGTTAGATTTCAGTTAAACAGATCCTTATTAAAGCAGGAGCTAGTTTGATAATGACTTAAATTGGTGCTACGTGGCCATCACATGTTATTTTATAAGCATTCAATTATAATTAAGAAGTGGCTAATAGACAATTAATATACAGGATTACACACTTAGCTAATTAAATGATTTTAATTTTTTTTTGTTAGATTAAAATGTACAGGACCCCATAAATCACTATTAGAGATTGTTTAATAAGCCTGAACCCTCAATTTTCTCCCTGTCAATCAGGAATGGAGCTGCTGACTTTTCCTCTCACCCAGCGAGACTTGTCATGTGGAAGAACCACTGTGTTCAAAATGAGCTGAAACGCCCTCGACTCCCAAACCTCACAACTGTTCGTAGGACATCACAGCTCAAGTCTGTGTTTTTGTGGTCTCCTCCGCTCATTGAGACTCTCAGCTCCTGCCCTCGCACGTGAAACAGTATGTTCCTCTGTGTTCCGCCCGTCCCCATGCTTTTTGCAGTTTCTTGCTTGATGTCCATCAGGGACAGGGATTTTGCATATGGTTTCTTGTAACCCCTGGGAAGAGGGTGCTAATTTTTAACACAAGTATTTCAGTTCTGCCAAGCTGACCCCATTTAGGTGTCCCAGGCCACGCAGCAGTCCTTGGCTGGGCAGCACCTTCCCTTGCAGGGTGCACGTGCGAGTCAAGCTGAGCTGGAGTGCTCTGCTAGGGTGTGAGGCTCTACTTGAACCACCTAATCGAGGAGGTTAACCACTGCAGAATCCTCTGCAGTCAGAGCAGGGAGAGACATCTATGTCTTTAGGAGATGGCATGCCATGTCTGTCAACGCTGCGGGCTGGGAAGGATTCACCTCTAAACTGTAGACACCTACTTTCAGATGTCTACATGTGCCTACAGGACAGTGAAGCATTTAAGCTCTTCTGCAGTCAGCAGAGGCCTAATCAGTGCAGTCATGACAGCTGGAGCACCACTTGACTGATGAGCCACCAAGGACTCAAGTCTGGTTTGGGGTTCATGGGTATCAGGGATAAGGGCCAGCAGGTTTGGCACAGCCTGGTAGCAGGCCTACCTCTCAGAGTGGCTCCTGGAGTCCATGTGGGATATCCCATGGTCACACATGGCACGTTCAGGTAACTGTATCCATCTGATTTGTCCCAGTGGAGGGGAAGACCAAAGAGCTCCTTTGGACGCAATGTCAGCTCTGCACCTCCATCACCCTTGGTGAGTGTGTCTCTGCCCTCTCAACAAAAACAAGTGCACCGATGATTATTGCTGCTAGTGCTTACTCAACAATAAACAACTACCGGACTTTTTCGGAAACACAGACTGTGGTGTAAAGTTTGGTCAGACAGAAGCAGGAGAGTGATACAGTAATTGGGCTGTGGGTATTTTGTTGGCAAGGCTCACAAGCAGTACATCACAGAGACACAGCAAAAAAAAAATAAATGTTGACAGGCAATGGCTTAGAGTTGGCTAAAAGACTGCACATGGTTTTGATATGCTTTTTAAAATATTCATAGCTGAAGTAGGATGAAAGCAAGGTGGGAATGAGATCGAAGATGGAACAACACAAAGCCTGACATCTCTGTAAGGTGTCACTTACTAGCAAAAGGTAAATGTTTTGCTTCAGCTTGTAAACAATGCGTGTATTACAATCCTGGGGATAAATAAGAGTGGTGCGTAGGACTTCTTTACTGTAGTGTTCTTCATGTTCAAAGCACTTTACAAGTAAGAATTAATTTCTCTCGATAGCTTGCATCAGAAAGTCAGTATCCCAAACTCACTGAGAACCTGAGGAAATGGGGGTATGGGAACAGATGACTTGCCCAATGTCTAAAATGAAATTAGGACCAGAGGCAAGGTATAAAAGTAAATATTTCTACCTCTCGTTTCAGCTCTCAGCTGCCCCAACAATCCTGGATGGTGTTGACACGAGTATGCAAAGTCTGGCGTTTTGCACAGCATTGCACGCGTGAGGGTTACAGCGAGGCGCACTGGCAGCAGCACTGTCATGCTGTCACTGAAAGGGCAATTAGTCCAAATAGATGGTGGCATAGGTGTGTCCCTCAAGCCCTTTATCTGTCTGAAAAAACCCCTTGCTCTGGAGGTTTTAATTACTGATTTTCACACTGCTGACCAAGTGCGCTCATCTCTTCCTGGGCAGAATACAGTGCTGGGAAATCACCGCCTCTCCTTCCAGACACTTCACTGCCTCAAAAACTGAGAAAACATAATTTTTACTCCCTATCCAGTTATTCAGGTCAGGAGATGATTCGAGGTCACTCAAATATGCAAGAATCTTTTTAGTGACTCAGTGGGATTTGCATCCAGACTTAACGCACTGGAGAGCAGAGGATGAGCGTGCAGTGAGACCAGCCTCTGCTGACATGAGCAAAGGCTGGTGTTTCAGAAGCACAAATGTAATTGGGGTGGTAAAAAGTGGCAGTGGACACCTTTGGTTTTATCAAATAAAGATTCAGGAGTATAATACACTTATAAAAAGAGAAAAAGAGAAAAAGTTGCTCCAAGTTCAAAGAAACATTACGCTTTTACTAAAAAAACCCAGATTATTCTGGTTGCAGGTACTTTAACACGTCAAGCAAATGAAGGAAAGGGTTCAGATTTACTCTAGGTACATGCCACTGTTCCTGATGGGAGGGAGGATGGGATGGGGTCTCCAGGGTCCTTCCTGCAAGATCTTCATGGCAGCAGTTCAGCCCTCGCTCTCCCCTCTGTTTCCAACCCGTCACTGGATGGTGACCTTTTGCAGCCCAGCATGGAGCTGAGTTTCCAAACTGGAGAATATTGTATATGTGTGTGGGATCATCCGCTCTCTCCCTCTGGATCCTTTCCAGAACAAGATAATCACCGAGAAGAAGGACAGCAAGGTCAGCTGAGCAGCCTGGTGTAAGGTGTGCAGGTGGGATGTGGGACATGGCTTTGGTTCCAATTAATATTTAATTCTTTGCATAGCGAAATAGCTTCACCTGGAGAAATTGAGTAGCTCGAAGCTGTAGACAAAGCACTCAGCTGGGAAGTTAGTTCAAACCCTTCTTACAGAGCAGGGGTTACTTGTCTCTTGGCAGAGAGGGGAACACACTCAGCATTATTTCTGCCTTTGTAACCCTGTGAATGACATCTCAGTCCTTTTGAGAGTCCAGCTCAGAAATCAGTGTAGCTGCTGTAAAAAATCTGCAGTGAGCTGTTGCGGCATTTCCAATTCTGATGTACCTCTCCGTGCATGTGTATACACATCTGATGATACTCGCTAAATTTGATCCAAATATATTAGCACTTGAAGTCATAATTTTCAGCAAATAAATGACTTGCCAAAACAACTTTATCCAACTTTAAGGAAAATATTGCATAAGAAAAGGCAAAGGTACACTGCTAAGTTAGTTCTCGGTGGCTCTGGATTAAGCAGATTTTGTCTGCTGATCAGTCCTATGCTGCACTTGTCTCTGTTAACACGGTTTCCAGTCAGCTTTTAGACCTCAAAATGTTCATCAAAGGTCTGTTTCAGTGGTCCGCAGCCTCAGTTCTTCAGAAGTTCAGATCAGCCATTTAAGTCACCCCTCCTAAAAACTGCTGCACCCGGGCAGCACCCTTAAATTCCCATCTGACGGAAGGCCAAGCACAAGTACCCTATGATAAAATCTTTTGCTTTCTCTTTTGAGGACATTTTCCTGCTTTCCTTTGCAGGATCCTGGAGCTCGGATAGAGGAGAACGCTCCCTGGGGAGTTGCCATAGTAACCTGTGATGTTTTTTTGTTGCCTGAGATTAAATATAAGCAAGGGAGAAATTACAGAGAAGACTTCTACACCTGAGTTTATCATCTTTGCATAACACCAAAGCTGAACTGTACCTCCAACTTCCTAAAGCAATAACAGTCACCTTGAGGCTGATGTCAAGTTGGTAATTTTCACTGGAAAAGAAATTAACTGCTGTATTTATTATTCAAGAACCCTGATTAGAAAAAAAAAATAAATTCCACATCTGAAAGATGTAGCAAATAAGAAAGAGAATGAGATCATTAGAAATGTAAAGACATGGAAGTGGGAATAGCTGCTACAAATAATATCTAAACTTGCAACGCATGAACGCCCTGTGTATTCTATTTTCTTCTTAATAGGGTTCAGTGGTAGTCTGCTCTTAACCTTACAGCCAGGGGAAAAGCTCCAAACCCACGCCGTCCTTGGAAAATCACTTCAGGTCTCATAGTGCATACAAGGAAGTGATTTTTGAATGTAGTGATATCAGTTCAGCAACAAATATAATTCAAAGATTTGGAATAAGAACAAAATTTGTTTTAAGAGGGTGTGATGGAGAAAGAATCCACCCAAACTGTTCTCACTTATGAGCATCAAAGGCAGATCGGGAAGTCTGGGTTCAGGAAAGGGCATGAGAGCTGAGCTACCAGGAAAGTCATTTCCATGAGAAATAACCCAAAACCACAGCGCTGGGAAAAATCAGAGACAGTCCTTGGAGGCCAGCGGGGAAGGAGCGCAGAAGTGGGACGTACGAGGAGGGCGCGCAGGAGCTCCCAGCCCCGGGGGGGGGAGCGGGGGACTGGTTCTGCAGCGAGGTCCCTGCCAGCGCTTGCATCACAGTGGGTCCCCTCTGTCCCCTGCTGCCACCTACGTCACCCCGGACACCCCAGCAGCAGCAGGACCTCAGGCTGAGCTGCTTGGCAGGGGTGCAGGGAAAGGGAACACCACCAGCCCCGGCGAGCAGGTGAGCACATGCTGAGGCATAATTTAGCGCTGCCGAATTACCCAGCCTGGCTCGATTTTGGGTGGCTTCCCCCCAGCCGGCTGCCCTGCCCCCCCCACCCCACCTGCCCCACATTTCCTGGGATTATTTAATTCAGAGATGAGGGGAAACGATACAGGAGATGGGAGAAGTGGAAGTGCCTCCCTGAAGCCTGGGTCGATGTCTCCCCTGCAGTGCAAAAGAGCTGACAGAGATGCTGTCAAATTTAATTGTCCCCAAGATAATGTCCTTCAATGCTGTATATATTATACGTTTCTGTTTTTTTCCTGAAAATGTGCCACATAAACACTTTAAATATAAGTGACTTTAACAACTCTAGCTGCCTGCCCATGATACGCAGTGGCAGGTGGGTCTGGGCTTATGATGCTGCACGTTTTCTGCTTCTCATCTGGATATTTAGGGGTCAGTTCTCCCTGTGGCTGGTTTACCTCCCCATCCTGGGGCTGATGGTGGAAACTCTGGGATTGGGGCACCCCAAGGGAATGGGAAGGGTCAGAAAGGCTGCGAGGGAGAGGGTGAAAGGGAGGAAGCGATATACGGCTCTGAATATGGCATAAGTGGAAACAAAACTCCAAAACTGGGAGTTGTGGGGGAAATCCTTTTTAGCAGAGGAACGATATTATGAAGACACAAATCTGATGTGAGATAAACCAGATGGTGATGCAGAAGACAACCCTGATAGCCAGGAGACCCTGTTGCAGTAAAATCAAGTGTTACTGCAAACAGACCTATATTGCAGTTGCCCTCTTCTGCATTAAGGGATTTTGGATTTTGAATGTGACTGGTAATTCGCTGAGCTTTTGGACAAACTTGGGAAGGAGGCAAAGGAAGCATCTATGGATGTTGGCTCTCAGAAGTAACCTGGAGGAGCCCAGCCCAGAGAGGTAGTGCTGTGTGGCGGAGATGGCAGGGAAAGGGGGGAGCAGCAGGTTTTGGAAAGGAGAGGGTGAAAACAGGACAGGGGGTGCACAATGTGATGGCAGAGCTGGAAGGTATGAGGAGCGTGAGACATGGGGGAAAAATTAATGAAGATAAATCTCTCCTGCCTGATGGAAAGGCAGAACTGGGTTTCACAAGGGACAGGAGGGCAACTGAGGGACCTTGGAGGGGAAAAGGGTGGACCTGGGTGAAATGTGATGGCCAACTTCTTCTTTTTTTTTTTTTAACTAGAAAAAAGGCTTGTGCTGTTAGAAACACTGTGCAGAAACCCTAAGAATTCCAACAATTTGGTTATAAAAATAGTTCAGCCTCGGTTCAAATGACTTAATCTTGAAAATCACACAAATTTAATTTTGGTAAAAACTGCAAAAAATAAGATTTCCTTTGGCATGAACCACATTTTTTTGGTGTGGTTTTTTTTTTTCTTTTGTTCATGGAAAAATACCGAAATCCTTCATTTACCCAGGTTTACTTATGACTAGAAGGTGTTTTAAGCAGTGACATTTTGGGCAGATGGAAGGAAGGGTGTTGAGCAGATAAGTCTGAGGCTTCTGTGACTGAAATGAGACGCATTGGAGGTAGAGCCCAGCAGTATGGATTTTAAAGAGATGAGTTTTCTGGTGATGTGAAAAAGAGGCAGACAGACTGTAGGAAAGAGATGAGCAATCACCATTGCAAGCCTAGAAAGCAAGAAAAATAATAGAGCTATCAAAAGATATAAAGAAAAGAGTGACTGGGGAGAAATGAGAACGAAAGGTGGAGAATTACCTATGGGTTGTGACAATTTTTGGACCATGGTGATGGGAACTTGTCAGAAAAACACGCAAAGAGCAGCAGAGCTCTCAGGGCCCTGATGTTCTGGGGCTGAGTTTTTTTATTATTTATGGATTTTTAATTATTTGTGCATATTGTATCATTCGCTGCTCTTCCTGTTCGCAGTTCTGTGGATTTTAAGATTAAAAAGCACAACTGCCACCACATTTTTGTGGTGGCCTGTTAACACAGGCTACTGAACGTCAACAAGAAAAAGCTGCTCTTGAAACCAGTTTTTCAGTGTCATCCTTTAAAGATGATTTCTTTTGAAAAGTTGGTTTCAGCCTCATAACAATTTTTAATTCATTTGTCTGTCGCTCAGTTGGGAATGGGATATTCTGAGGTGCAAGATACTCTCGCATCTTACCGCCTTACATGGCTGTAAAGATGAGGTAGAGAGGTAGAAGGAGAGTCCAGATTTTATATCAAAGCTTCTGGCGCTGCCATAGAGCTGCTTTATCTACCAGTGCCAATTTTCTCAGCTTCTATAAACTCTGTTTCTGGTGTATTCTTTACCTTCCAGAGTCAAAGGAGCAACACGGTCGACTGTGAGAACTGACTTATTTGCTTGTTCCTGTCATCCAGTGGAGTTTAATTCTGACCTTGAATTTTGGCAGTAACTCTGTGCATTTGTGTTCCCTGTTTTTTCAGTTCTGATCAAGCCTCTCCATCCCTGCTGTGTCACCTACTCCTGGCCAGCGGACAGTGGCCTCTTGCTGAAATCCTGGAAGAAGTCTTTTCCACAATCTTACTCAATTCACTAAAGAAAGGCCATGTCTGCGTTTGATCTGACGAACCAGGGCATGCAGTGTACAGAGCCCGAGATAGAATATATCGTCCCACGGATGAAACTGAGGGATGACATGTTTGTCTTTGTTGACGGTAAGTGGGTGAATGAGATCTACTGCCAGCCACCCGTGGCTTCCCACCAGAAACTCTTTAGCAAGAAGGCTCAGAATGAGTGGAGCATCTGGGAGGAGAACAGAGCACTCTGGGAGGAAAACCAAGTCCTCCGGATTGAGAACAGGATGCTCTGGGAAGAAAACAAATCTCTGCAATGTCTCCAGTCACAGAACAGAGCCGTTCAGCTTATTTACACTGATGCCATTCAGCAAAGCCTCCACAAGGAAAATAATCCGTTCCCATTCTTCCAAGAGAGGAACCTAGGCTTTCAGGTCAGCCCAGGCAACAAAGCTCTCCAGGCGGTCCAGGAAAAGAATAGAGTCTTACAGAATTTCCAGCAGGAGAGTAAAACAGTACCCATCGTCTGGAAAGACCAACAAGCCATCATAGTCCATGAAGAGAGCAAAGATGCCAGCTCAGATCTTCAGCAGGATACTGACACCATCACAGCTGTGGAAGAAGGTAACTCTGGCCCAGCTCCCCAGCAGGAACATGAAGCTAAAGAGAAAAGCACCACTCCAATCCAGAATAAGATCAAGTCTACCCCAAGCATGCAGGGTGAGTATGAAATCCTCTGGGCTCTCCAGGACTTATACCAACTCCTCCATATCTTCCTGAAAGAGAACCATCTCCTTGGGGAGGAACAGGGCTGTCGCATTCTCTACAATGTGAGCAGATCCTTCCAAGAAGAATACAATGAATTGAAGCTGCAGCTGAATGCCGTGAAAAACACTGTGTCAGACATGAGGGCTCAAATGGAAATATTGGAAAAGGAGCTCATTGCCATCGCTTCCCCAATGTATGAAGAAGCAGGACAGAAGCTGGCAGCAGATCATCAGCTTGGAGAGATGTGAAGCTTGGTGCTAAGAACTGCTAGTTCAATTTCCTGGAAAGCCTCTCTCCTTGTTTCAGGGAACCTAATAAAATCCCAGTAGGGCCTGAAGACATCTGGGGAACATTGTGTTATTCTGAAACTTTCTTACATTACTTAGATGTATTTCACCTTCTGATTATACAGTGTGAGTGACTGTCATGAATTTGCCTGGTGTCAGGAAAACATGTTTTTCAGCATTTTTTTCCCCCAAAGTTTCTGATAATAAGGCCTAGATTTTCAAAAGGTAATTCATGCTTTTCACACTTCAAGGTACCTTATGTTGGCCATACTTTTCAGAGGGATGGGCACTTCCTGAAAATGAGTATCCCAACTGTGAGCTGAATTTGAATCCCCGGTCATCCCTTTCTTTCTTATGGCTGGCCGAGTTCAATGGCTGAACTGTGTCTTCTGCCATGCACCAGCCTTCCCTCTCTCATATAGGGTATGCAGTGGATCATGAAAAATATAGCCTCCCAGGTGAGACAGGCCTATGAAAGACAATGGGACACAGAAAAACACACGATATGTGACATATATATGCATTCTTGCTGTTTCCATTTCCCAGTCCCACATTCCCACTTAAACTGTTGTCTTTTTCCCTTGTTTAAAGCCTTTCTTCAGAAAGCAATCCGTCTCTTGCCTCAGGGTAGAACAGAACCATAAAGCAAACATCGCCCACCAGAACAGCACATCCCCTTCCGCCTTGGTTATTTGTAAATTACCTTCATCGTTTTGTACCTTAATTAGGCCTAATTCTTCTCAAATTGCCTTGTTTTGGTACACTTGAATAATCCTACTGATTTCAAGTGAGATTATTATTTGCTGATAAATGGCACTTTTAGGATGTAGTGTGTATAGGAAAGCCTGCTTAGTGTCTTATTTATAGCTCGCTGCGGAGAGAAAATTCCTGTAGACTTTGGTGGTCTTTTTGGACCAGCTCTTCTTTGTGGCTAGGAATTAGGGGTGTCTTTGTCTGCAAGCAATGGTTATGGAGCTAACAGCTCTCTAGCCTGGAGGAGCACTGGTATTTCCAGCGGTATCACAAGGCGAAGGAAAGGGCACTGCCCTACCACTGTGCAGCAGAAGCCCGGGGGCGGCTTTGTGAGTCTGAGCTGTCTTTCTGAAGTCTTCCATTGGACCTGGAGACTTGAAAGCAGGACCACACATACCGAAATAACTTACTGTCACATGCTGAGGACTGGGCTGCGGTAAACATGCTGCGAGGCTAAGCCTCAATACCCTCACCAGCCCTGCTCCATCACCCAGTGGGCACCTGTCAGCTGGACCACTGCAGGCAGGTGAGGAAGGGCTGACCTCCTCTGCACCTTGGTCCTGCTCCTGCTTCTTTTAGGATTTTTACACCTCATCATTGCAGTGCCTTTTTTTGTTTGAACGTCTGATGATTTCCCTCCTTTGTTTTAAACTGTTGGTAATGGATATCAACTCAGCAGTCCCCCTCCATGTGCTTTCTTCAGCTTTGCTTTTGCATCTTGCAAAGCTTAGCAACCACCATACCGTTTTGCGTGCAGACCAGCTGATGGGACACCTGCAGTTCACCATTAAGTTGCTTTCAGCAGAACTGTCCCATCAACTGGCAGCTCAAAAATTTAGGCCCTGCCTCAGGGATATAGCCCCAGAGAAAACAAGGGGAGGTCAGGGGTATGTCCTCACCTGTGATGGAAGGGGAGAGAAAGGAAAGAGGTGTCACACTCATGTGGGTGCTCAGGCTGTGGGGGACGCTACTTCTGGGGAGAACTGCCTATTTCTGCACTGTCACTGAAATGTTGCTTGCAATCGTAGCCTAGGAGGGGTGGACAAGAAGATTACAGTGAGAAATGTGGGTCCCATCTCATAGTCCAAGGGCACACTCGCAGTCCTCTGCTACAAAGTGCTGATGAATAAAGGATCCCTCCTCCCAGACGTCATGGTGGGGCCACAGGAATGAATGGAGCTGGCAGCAGGGCCACATATCCTCCACAGAGCAGTGAGGTCCCTATTAATTTCTTGAACGGTCAAATAAGACAGGTTTTTAGCTGCTTCATAGCAAGCAAGTAGGTTGCGAAAAGCAGCATTTTGGTGGCTTGTGCCACAGCTTAAGCTGGTACTTGGATGCGTATCTGCTCACACTGTGAATGGACATGCCAGTCTCAAGTGATCTGCTGGCCCAGGAGGTGGAGAGCCTGTTTAAAAATCAGGTCTAGTCTCAATTGTGTGGCCAGAGTGTCTGGAAGCACATTTTCCTCTGTCTTGGGCATCCCTGATGCAGGGCAATTTGTTGCAGTCTTTCAGGCGGAATAAGGGAATCTTTAGGTAATCTAACAAGACAGGTGCAAGCAGACTTCTACAAAGCAATTGTAGGAGCACTATTGTAAAGCAAAGGGAAGGTTATGGTGAGGTTTACCTCTTGCAACAGGACCCAAGAAGCAGGTTGTCACTCTAGTTCATAGGTCTTTAAGTGATTTGGCACCCAATTACCTAAAAGATGAATTATCTTTCAACTTGTATTTCACTCAGACAACACCAGGCCAATTACCAGTGATGACTGTTTACTTCAAAGGCTTAAATTAAGGGGTATTTTCTTCTGCTGTTTGGGCTTCAAGGTGCTGAGGCAAATCTCCTCTCATGGTTGAAGTTAAAGGGCTGGCTCTCAGTGGTGCAGGGAAGACTGCGTGTGTAAGGACCAAGCGAGAAGAAGAGGGACAGTGTCCAGTGACCCCCCTCAGGGGTCAGTACTGGGTCCAGTCCTGTTCAATATATTCATCAATGACCTGGATGAAGGGATAGAGTGTACCATCAGCAAGTTTGCTGATGACAGAAAACCGGGAGGAGTGGCTGACACGCCAGAAGGCTGTGCTGCCATACAGCGTGACCTGTACAGGCTGGAGAGTTGGGCAGAGAGAAACCTTATGAAATTCAACAAGGGCAAGTGTAGGGTACTGCACCTGGGGAGGAATAACCCCATGCATCAGTACAGGTCGGGGGCTGACCTCCTGGAGAGCAGCTCTGTGGAAGGGGACCTGGGAGTCCTGGTGGACAACAGGATGACCATGAGCCAGCAATGTGCCCTGGTGGCCAAGAAGGCTAATGGCATCCTGGGGTGCATCAAGAAGAGTGTGGCCAGCAGGTCGAGGGAGGTCATCCTCCCCCTCTACTCTGCCCTGCTGAGGCCGCATCTGGAGTACTGTGTCCAGTTCTGGGCTCCCTGGTTCAAGAAAGACAGGGAACTGCTGGAGAAGGTCCAGCAAAGGGCTACAAAGATGATTAGGGNNNAAGGGAGGGTGCCAGGGGGCTGGGAACAGTCTTTTGTCAGTGGTGCCCAGTGATAGGACAAGAGGTAACGGGCACAAACTTGAACATAGGAAGTTCCATCTTAACATGAGGAGGAACTTCTTTACTTTGAGAGTGGCAGAGCACTGGCACAGGCTGCCCAGAGAGGTGGTGGAGTCTCCCACTCTGGAGACATTCAAAACCCACCTGGATGCTGTCCTGTGCAACCTGCTGTAGGTGACCCTGCTCTGGCAGGGGGGTTGGACTAGATGATCTCCAGAGGTCCCTTCCAACCCTGACCATTCTGTGATTCTGTGATTCTGTAATAGGAGTATGTGCAGACAGCAAGTTGCTTCCACTTAATGACGGGTTCACAACTATATATAGATAAACACCTCAGCTTGGTACTGGGGAACATGTTCATGCTTCTGCACCTTCAGACACAGTCCTTTTCTCCTAGCTGTCTCCCTCACTGTGTTTTCACGTAATATTTGTTAAGAGGCAGGAGAGGGTCTATGAAGACCTTAATGCTGAGCTCCAGAGGAGATTAGCAGTAGTGACAAGCTTTGGTCATGTGTTCATATTTTAACAAAGTGATTTGTGTCCTGTTAGAAGAAATAAACTGCTCCTTTGCCAGTGGTCAGGGCATTGACTCCTGCCATGTCCCTGTACATGGGCAGGAAAGACACACGGACGTGCAGCTTTCCACCAGGTGCTTGGGAGGCATCATCTCACCTAACGTCAGGTGTCCATCCAGAACAGGACATTGAGATCTCAGCTGGCCACCCTGGGCTTCCTTTCTAGCCTGTAGGAAGAAATGGGCACCTTCAGGCTGTGATTTATCTGACCTTTCTTGGACAAACATTTTAGGATGAGTCACCAGCTGGAGTCACCTGCTTATCTCTGTTGCCTCTATAATTGCTTTGGGGGCAATTAGCTCCAACTTACACATTCAGTTTGGAGCTCTCTGAGTTAGAGGGGACATATCCTGCTCTCTGAGTGTGGGGCTTGGCAGTCCTGAGCAGAGGAGAGGTGGTGAAGTGGCACAAGCTCAGGACCTTGTGCTGCTGGTCCCAGTCCCTGGCTTTGCTTTCTTTCAGATGCCTTCATTAAGCAGCTGACTCAGATGTCCCCATTGTGTGGGGAAATTATTACCTTGTGAATAAAATTGAGTTAGTCTGGAAAGAGCTTAACTGTGAGGAACCCATGTAGGATCCTCAGGGGAACACGCTACTTCTCCCGAATGCTAACCATGTTCCTGGAGGGAATTAGGTTTTGTGACCCCTTCGTGCTTTGATCACTGCTTTGGATCTTTGATCTTCCTGGTTATAAAAAGTCTACACCTGGTAGATGATTTTTGGCATCTCTCATAGAGAAGTTGAATTAACTCATGCCTTAAAGGTTTCTCAAGTCTGTCATGTGCTGAGATAACAATGCCTGTGATGACTGACCAGCGCTTAATCTTGCAGAGAACTGTGAGATAAGTAAACTCTCATAATCCCAGAAGGTACCAAATCTCCAGTCTGCGCTTATTTGGTTACAAACCAGACAGAGTTGGTGACAACAGTGGAGGATCACTTCTAGATGACAGAAGAAAGGCAGATGATCATGAGTATTTCTCAGTCTACATAAGTGTTACTTGATATGTTCCTCAATGTTGAGGGCACAGAAGGTGAGATTTGGCTGAATTGCCTGCAGAGTGCCACAGGACTGCACGGGGACAGTCTTAAGCACTGCCCATTCGCTGCTTATCTCCATGCCCCCAGCCAGTGGCATTGACCTCTTCAGTGGGGGCCACCAGAGTATCCTACAGGTCTCCATCCAGAGTGGGTGCTGGTGAGGAGGGCTGAGCCCACAGCTTTTGCAGCCAATTAAAGTACAAATGGAGGAAAAATGCAGCAGCAGGTATTTACAGGAACAACTGGTTAATTATCATAACATTAAGGCTGGTTTGGGAAAAATGGGGTAATCTTAATTTTTTTGTTCCTAGCCTGTTCACTGATTTACAAGTTCCTGGAAACTGATAGCTACTCTCGTTTGAAATGGATGGATGTCATTCTTAAGGTGCATAATTTACCTTTTGCAGAAAAACAAACTTTCTGTCTCTCTCCTTCTTATTGTTGCTGATTAGCTCCTTATTTTTGCACTACTCGTTTGTCAGTACTATTTTTGGCAAGCTGGATTTTTGGCAAGGTCACCATCAGCCTCTTGCTTCCCTGTAAATTGGTTTATTGCCTGTAGCTGGGCTCTGTGCAAATGCTGACTTTCCTGTTCTCACTTCTTATTAGGCTGTCTAATACAGCCGCTTTTGTACTGTCTTCATATAACACCCACCCTGGACTTTTGCGCTTGTCTTAGCAGCCCCACCACATCCTCCCATCCCTAAATTGCAATTTAGGAACTTTTTTAAAGTGTTTTGAGCTTCCTTGAGCCCTGGCTTGCTCCTGTTAACTGCTGAAGACAATTTTCCCAGAGTTTTGCTTGTGATTTCATGAAGTCGGGGATGTGCTTCAGAAGCTGTGGCACTGGCCGAAGTCCATGCTCTCCATGGTGGTGTAGGCTGTTGGGGTTCTTGGCAGCCCGGTCTGGTCTTTACAGTGTTGGTCCCAGTTCAACACAGAATTAACCATAAGTGTACTTTTAAATGCAGGATATGGTGGAAGTCATTCACACAACTGTGCTGAAACAGGACAAGTCACCTTCTTTTTTTGACATTCAAATTTGAGCACAGACTACTCATGGTATTGGTGCAGTGAGGTGCAAAGAAGGTGATGGTGGGGCAACTCTTCAGATAAGGTGCATGAAGACGATGTTTCCAGTGGAAGCTGTTGGCTGGTTTGAAGCAGACAGCTTTAAAACGCTACCACATTTTCCAAAGTGGTATTCATCCCACCTAGGTGGAGGCACTTAAATGAAAGCAGTAATTGAGACCCACGGCCACCTGAGGTAACTTCTGCAACTGATGGAGGAAGGCAGGCTTGCCAGAGTGTTGTGGTTTGGGCCAAACTGGCTACTGGGGATGTGGGGCACCCCAGACGGGACCGACAGGTGCTCCCCCCTACCCCTCTTCTAAGAGAGAGGCAGAGGAGGGAAAAAGAAACTTATGAGTTTAGAAGGAATTAAACTACTTTAATGAAATATTAATAATGAAATAAAAAGAAAATAATGAAATATATACAAAGCCATATCAAGCTCCCAGGTTGACAATCACGTCACCGGCTGGCACTGGGGAAGTCCCAGACTGGACTCAGTGATGGACGGGAACTGGATTCTGGATATGAATTCAGGATCGGGATCAAAGGCAGATGAACAGATAGAATACTCCTCGGACGCCGGCCATTGAAGAAAGAGCCTGATCCCTTTGATCCCTCAGTTTTTGTACTGGCCATGAGGCAGATGGGATGGAATACCCTGTTGTTCAGTTTTAGGTCACCTGTCCTGTCCACTCCTCCCCGCAGGTGGGACCCCACTGCACTTTTCCGCTTCCGACCCTCCAACGGGGTAAATAACAAAGTTGGTTGGCCTTGGTTGGTATAGCAATAAGTGTAAGCAAGAGCCTCTCTGCATACCATACCTGGGCATCAACTATAAACATGGGTCTTGTCACTCTGAGAGCGCGAACAATTTCTGCAAAATATGATGCTAATTTCAGTAGTTAGAAGAGGCCCAGATAAGAAACAAAGTTACTGAACAAAATCAGTCCTGTTTTACCTCAAGTCGGGACACAGAGAGACCCTCTCCAGGGGTGCGGGTCTTTCCCTGCTGGCTGCAGAGAGCCTGGAGTGGCCAAGGTCAAGTGGGAAGAGCCCCGGCCTGAGCCATGGTCACATCCCTTAATGCATTTGCCCATGCAACACCCTGAAGGAGAAGGAGGTGGGGGAGCCATAAGTGACTTGGCGGAGGTCACCTGTCTCGATTTCCTTGTAGGCAAAAAGCAAAAGCTTGTTTCCTGAAACTAGTGTCAGCTTCCCAGCCTGATCCCAGCAGCTCACAGCCGTTCACCCAGCCTCAGCGTTAGGGATTTAGCCACCGAGCAGGTTTTCAGCATTGCATCTGAGGGTTCTGTCCTGCGCTCCTTGAAGCCCGTGGCAAAACTCCAGCTGAGCTGAGCACCAGCAGGACGGATGATCGTAGTTAGTTTGCACGAATAGCACAACCAAATCTCACCAAACTCATTGTAAATATATACATTTTAGCTTTTCAGCCTTTCTATGCCTCTGGGTTAATAGTTTTTTGTTGTTGTTTTGGGTGCAAAAGGTAAAATCGCAGAACTTTCAGATTTTCCAAAAAATATAACCGACAGAAAAGTTTTCTAAATGCAAATTGAACATCTTCCTTTTGATCATGGGCTATGCCAAAGCTCTAACATACATCTTTGATCTTATGGCAGTGTCTGGAGAAATTATAGGATTCTAATATGGAATAATAGATTCTCATCAAGACTTCTAGCTTTAGGAAATTGTTTAATCTCCATTCTCAGTGGCTGTTTCTTTGATGCAGCTGTGACTGAAGGGTCCCAAGTGCTGGGAAAAACAGCTCACCAGCTCAGAACAAAGCTGATTATGTAAATTGTGCATTAAGATTCAGCTTCGATTTAATTTTATTCTGTAAATAAATATCCCATTAACATCCATCTGTTAAAAGTCAGGTAAAACATTTTCAAAACCTCCATTGCTATGGCAGATGTGACTGTACCATAAATAGTGATGGGTCGGTGGCATGAGGACATCAAAGTATAAATTGCGAAGCACATTTTAAGAAGCAAGGAAGGTGATAACATTTAATTATAACAAAAGGGACCTTGTCTGATTGTTTGAGACAGACAGGGCTTCCATTTGTGTTGTACTGTTTGCGTTATGCAAAATGCATTCTCTGATCACTGTCTCTGAGATCACTAATAATTATAGCACATTAATTCACTTAAAATGCAAAACCAATTTAGCTGATGAAGGTCATTACTGAACGATGTCCAAGCCTTTTGCTTAGCATCTTTTTATTTCAACAGCTTACTTGTGAGTAGTCATCTTCCCTTGGTCTAGCTGGTACTCCACCACCAACGATTTAAAAGATTATACAGATCAGGAACAGAATGATGAACCCTGTGAGGTTTTCTAAATTACTCTTTGAAGAGTAGGAAAAGGTTCAAGTGCTCTTAACCCTCGGCTTTTTTTTAACTGTTTTAAATAATCAGAGATTTCATGGGCACTGCAAAAGAGCACTCGACAAAGAAGAAAGTAGGAGATTGGAGCAGATTTCACTTATACTGGAAGTATAAAACTGTGTGTCTCTGTCAGCTGGAGAGCAGAAACAGGTTCCTTATATATTCTTTAATATCCTGAAGGAGGAATTGTAACAGCACTTATTTAATTCCATAAAAAGAATAGAAAAGATATTTTCTATGGGACACACTGTAGGGAACAGCTCGAGATAGTGCATTGCTGTATGCCTGCGAGATGGAACAAGCAAGGAGAAGTTACAATTCTTCAAGGTACTATCAGACTTGAATGCAAACTGGTGCTCTGCTGTTCCACCTAAGCTCCTTGTTTATAGGAAATCTGCACCATATGTGCAAACCCTTGCTGCTGGGTGGAAGCTAGCCTTAGGCATAAGATTGCATGCCTGTAAATACCTAATTGTTGGTACAACAAAATACCATATGCCATGCTAAAGCTTAACAGTCTAATTCCCAGTAAAACCAGTGTGCATTAATGCTGCATTGAAACCTTTTTACCTGAGCAAATACAAGCAGAGTCTGGCACCAAGTTTCAAGAATGGTTTACTGCTCAATTTAAATGTGTTTGCAAATCTGAGACAGCTCAGTGGTTCTCCAGGTGTCGGATATCACAAGCTATGTCCTCATTCCTGCCCAATTTTCCAAAGAAAGTGTGAGGTCGTGGGGACTGTAAATAAAACTGAAGGATATGGCTGATATTACAGGCTCTCCCCATGCATCGGTATGCAGCGAGTCTCTTTTGACTGTACATTTTCTCAGCTGTCTTTGGCTTTCATCTTCAACTGGATTTTCCGGTGGTGTGGGTGCTGGGCAAGGAATTAGAGGGCCATGCAGCTTTGATCACCTCCCACATCCCCAGCTGCCACAGGTGCAGCCAGATTAGAAAAGGGAGGTTATCCCACCCCACCAGGCCAGAGCCAGAGCTCTGACCGGGCAAGAGCGACCTCTGAGGAGGACATGGTAGGAAGGGGCCTTGAGCTTTGCTGTGTTCAGCATTGCTGCCCTGCCCATTGCTGGGTGAGGCTATGAAGGCCAGTGTGGATCCCTCCTTGAGTATCCACCCGTCCTTCCCCTTATCCCCCATGTGAATTGGTTCTTCTGCCACCACACCTACAAGCACAGCTTGGACAGAAGCATCTTCTTCATCACATGTCCTCTAATACTGCCAGGCTGCAAAGATATCAGCAGTCTGGGGAAGCCGGACTGTAATAGGGGAAGGTGCATTGAACGTCGTTGCTGCAAGCAAAGCTTTGCTTAGGTGGAGTCTGAGAGACCCTGAGGGGTTTCTGGGTTCTAACACCATGTTTGAAATACAACACACAAACGCAAACTTCCTCAGGAAGGTCGGACACCTCATTTGTGACATTATTAAGGCTGATGTGCTCTGCTAAGATGGTAGGGGGGAAGCAGCAAGTGACCCTGCTAGAGAACATCTCCAGAGCTGCAGCATTAGATTGACCAAGACTGCCCAAGAAAGTACTATTTTCTGGCACAGACACCAGCTATTCTGCAACTGGAACACTTAGACTACTCCTGGGAATAAACACAGATAGAGCGTGGATGCACATAGTCCATGGAGTTGTTCTTCTTCGGGCAAATATACAGCCACAAACAAAGCATGTGTTGCACGATCTGTACTCTTTCACAACATATAATCAAGGTTTCATCTGGTCTCGTATTTACAAGATTCAGATGCAAAACTTAAATTAGTCTTCAAAAATATTTGTGTTTCTCTCCTCTTGACACCCTGTGTCACAGATTTGCTCTGCCCCTCTGCCCATGATGTGACACCATGGTTATCCATTTCCTCACCATATTCCTAATCTCCTTGCCCACTCTTGTTTCTTAAACCCCAAGAACCTTACCTGGGACAAGTTACTCTAAGTCATATAACACCGATACTTTTCTGAGGGATGAGGTTCCTGGGAACCCTTGGATGTGTGACTGCTTTTGCTGGTATTTAAAACTGGTCTTGGATTTCAAGACCAAAACTGCTTTCAGGAAATTACTTGAATGCAGGACTGATCAGGGTTATTTCTGTTCCATTTATTTACTCTTGGCAGGGAAGAAAGAACTTGCCATAGCTGATGGGTTTTCCATCTTGCGGCAGGCAGAGAGCAATAGGACTCCTGGGGCTGGGTGGGTTTGGTGAATGCCCCCTTCACCCCATGCTCGCAAAGGGACATTTCCAATTCATTACGTGTTGCCTATTCAGACTGAAAATGTTTTTAAAAAGAGGATTTTTAGAAGACACATGTTATTCTAATCAGATGCTTCTGTGATCTTTGCAGCAGAGAGGCCAGGGATTGTTGGCAAGCTTTATTGAGTATGACTTAAATGCATTAGATTAGAAAGCACTCAATTTAGCTGGTTGTTTTTCCTGATTTGCTTGGCTACTCCAACCATCTCCCCCTCCCGCTCCTTTATTGTGATGGAGATGCCGTGAGGCTGGCACGCAGAAAACTCTACATGTCAGCATATTCAGGGTCCTAAAGGCAAGATGCATCCACGATTGCACAGCACAATGATGAACAGAATTCCAGGGCTTCCTAATTAACCTATCTAATTTATCTTCCCACCATATGGTAAATCAGAAGTTAAATACAAGAGAGGAGTAATTCAAGGCCTCATTTTCAGAAGGTCAGCCTTGCAATTTGCACGGACTCTTTCCACCTGGGATCGAAAAGCAAGCTCAGACAAAACTGATACCACCTATTTGCCGGGGTAAAAGGGAGTGGGAAGTGATGAAAGTGCACAGGGAAGAGTTTTGCAAGTGCAAACGCAGAGGTGCAATTTTTACAGGTGAAAAATGTCATCAGGTAAAAGGGAGGGCCAGGCCTTGCCCCGTTTGAAATGTTTCCTCTTAATAATTTAGCTTTGAGATTTCTACCACTGCAACTTGGAGTGGGTGCAGCCACCGGGCTCCTGCTCCCACGCGGTGGGACTTGATGTAGCTGTAGTTCAGAAGAGCATATTGGTAGAGGGCTGTGCGACGCTAGGTAAGACCTGCCTTCTCCTTTTAAACCTCTTTCTTAGGTCTCAGTGGGACAGACGTGCTCAGACGTGGACCTGTAATAATTTCTCTGAATAGATGTTTAAGAGAGCCAGGTATGGCTGAAGTCCCTCGTGGTTGTCTGTACCCAGATGAGTTCTCCATTAAAAGGGAGATGTCACGTTAGAAAAGTTGGTGTAGTGAGATCCCATATGGATTGCAAGGAGTCTTTCCTCCCGAAGGCAAAAAGCATATTAGTTCTGGCCCTGCAAGAAGCAGGTTGCAGGGTGTGTGAGGGAGGGGGGATTTAAAAGGTGAAGGACCTGATGACAAGCTGCTTTCCCAGGGCTTGCACCCTCCTGAGGTGTCAACCGTCAGTCCTCAATCTTTTACCTCATCCACTCCCTCCTTTGAGACCCCTGAACCTCCCACCATAGCAGCACCCAGTAACAGCTCTATTCTGCTCTGCTTCTTTTCTGGAGGGCAGCACACAGTTTTGAAGAGAGAAAGGAGGCAAAGGAAGGGAGAAGGGCAGGGAGGGAGCTGTGGGCCATCCCAAGGGCTTGCTCCCAGCCTGGTGGCTATGACAGAGGGGCAGGCACCACTCCCTTGCTCTAGGAGAGATGGGGTGAAGGCAGAGACCAAAAGGCAGTTACCTGGTAATTTTTTTTTACAGTGGTTTAATAAAAGAGATCCCCAGTCACAGAGTCTCCAGGAAAGGGATTTAAACATGAGCAAAACGGTCTGAAGACCTGCCCATCTTAGCTTAGGGCTTGACGTGCCCTGGAAGTGGGCCAGGCTGCTTCACAACTGCTTCTTGGTCTTTGGAAAATGACTTAGCTGCCTGCTACGCCCAGCCTTGGAGAAACGAGTCCTGGGACTTGGGCTGCAGCACCAGTGCACTCTCGCCCAGAGCTCGAGCATCACCCCGGGATGTCCTTGTTTTCTGGAAAATTATTCATCTACAGTTATGGCTTTCCTTTCTGCCCGGCCTCCAGCTCTCCTGCTATTAAGCTCACCATATGCACACCCAGTAAATACCCCAGAAAAATACTGCGGTGGGAGATGTCCTGGCCACTTGTGGAGATCAGAGCCTTCTTGCTTCCTCAGTGCTGTGACTTTGCCATCCTACATCTGTGTTGCAACAGGCTGAGGTGTCACTAACACAGGCAGCGACAGTGGAAACAAGGCACTCATGCAGACATATGTATCAGAGGTAAAATGAAGGTGAAGAAGCACAATTCATGCCTGGTTAATTCTTTTTCTGGATCACCTATTTCTAATATAATTCCAAGTTATTCCATATATTCATATATATACATATAAAATGTATAAGCCATATATACACACACATATGTGCACACACATGCACATACACACACAGACACACACACATATGGAATTCATTATAATTCATTTCCAGATCCTCTAAAGGTGTCTAGGAATGAACATGTAATGACCTCTCACAAGACGGGTTTCATGGATGTTTACAAAGGATGGCAATACACTCAAGTATGCAGCAATAAGACAGATGATGGACAGGCTTGAAAACACCGTCCCAATAATACTTACATGGCACTTTGAAGCTTCAGAGTGTGCTGAAAACACAAATAAATCTCATGAGCTGAACAGCTTGGTAGCGCTACCCGACTCTTTCAAATGGATTATGAAGGAAGAACTGCCACCATTATCAGCAACCAGCTTCAGTTTTTCACAGAAGAAAGAAATCAATGGCTTGAGCTCAAAGCTGAAAACTTGAGGTTTTCAAGTTTTAAGGAAAAATTAGGCTTAAGCTTGAGGAAGGCTGTGGGGACCCATCGTGGCTGCTGTGAGGGTCTCCAGCATGGGCACGGGGGGTGTCTTCTCACTACCAGGGCACCACCAGCGGCACCCCACGAGTGCGTATTTCCTTGGCTATAAAGAAAGCCACGGTAACGGGCTTAGATGTAAACATCTACATTTTGAACTATGAAGCTGGGTGAGACATCTCTGATACCTCCTGCTGCAAGATTTGCTGCTGCAAAATCCAGCTTTCCATGTAAAGAAAAGCTGGCGACGGCAAAAAAATTGAAGAGGTTTCATGCTATCGTTTGTTTCCCTTCACTATAGGAAGAGACAGCTTTAGCACAGACACATTTTTCCATCCTGAAACTGTTTACAAACCATTCTACAAACAACTTACTGAGTATGTTTAAGTACTCTTCAGCTGGTGAAATGAAAGAAAAAAGAAAAAAAAAAA
>VUYV01000488.1:152952-184743 GCA_008711295.1 Anarhynchus alexandrinus | reverse complement strand
AGAAAAAAGAAAAAAGAAAAAAGAAAAAAGAAAAAAGAAAAAAGAAAAAAGAAAAAAGAAAAAAGAAAAAAGAAAAAAGAAAAGTGCCTAAACTATTTTTGTGATGTCTGTGACAATGACTAAAACAAAATCCTGTAGGACTACATTTCACTAAAATAAAACTTGCGGGAGAGGTAGGGAGAAAATGGTCGTGAGTCAGTGACACACATTGCTTGAGCCCTTTTGCCTCCGTGCGCACTGGCCGGCGAGGGCTCTGCACAACCCCACTGTTTCCGTATGCTTCTGGGACTGATGCTATTGCTGATGCTGAAAAGTGTTTCTGCGTGATCCATGTTTGCAGTGTTATTTCCTAAAACGCAATTTGCTTTCAGGTAGAAACCGTTGGAGAAATTAAGTTGCGAGCAACCAAGCTTGAAGCAATACTGCAAACGGCGCTAAAGGTTCCTTGCAAAATGGTACACCTTTCAGAGCAATATACTCTGGTTTAAAGGGCAGGTGACAAACAATCCCTCTGCTGAGGTTTTTCCCTTCTTCTTTTGTAGCTCAGATAACTTATAATGTCTCTTGCACTCCTTTCCCCTCTGAGTAGAACTTTAATTTTAAATTTCACAGTATGCTGGAATGAAAACAAACAAAAGCAAATGACAGAATAAATCTACCAGGGAAAAGAAAACAGTGGAGAGTCGCTCCAGCGGCTTCTGAACGTTAGAGGTGTCCACTTGATTTCATGGGTATTACAGTTTCGAAGTGGTCAGAGCTACCTCGCTGTATTACAGTCACTGCAGTTCAGGCGTGAAGGTTTGGCTTCAAGTTTTCACTTTAACCTTTTTAAATCCAGAATGAAAAAAAAAATATAAAAACAGAGAAGCTCAGGTAATAGCATATTTCCTGGACTTTGGCCTGCCAAGGCACATACCCCGCGTTGGTGGCTCCCACACCATTCATCTGAGTGAGCAATAACAGTGAGGACAGAGCCTTGAACGTTACATGAACAAATCATTTCGGTCTGACAGGGCTTAAGTTTACTTTTGCAGCAAAGCGTGACCAGTACTAAAAAAGAGGGCACCGTAAGCAGCAACCCTCCTGGATACCCTCATGTCTTGTTTTCCCACTGATCACCTCAGAAAGCAATTGGATGTCCTCCTAAAATGCATGCCATAGCTAAGTAAGGGGTTTTGAGCTCAGTGTGAGAATATTGAGGTGGCCCTTAATTCTGTCAAGGAGCTCAGGCTATACAATTATATATATACAATTAGTTCCTTCCTGGCCCCAAAAGTTAGGAATTTTGTACCAGCAGTGGCCGGCATCGGGAGCTTTAATCTAGGAGAAAATCCTTCTCACAGGGGATTTCTCTTCTGGTTTACTACCATGATCCAGCCCTTTAAGTGGGACCAGAGACAATTTGCCTTATAAAGAGTGGCAGAAGTTATCTCTTTATAACAGCTGCAGAGCTAGGAGAGGGGAATAGGGTATTCTAGACATCAGACTCCAGGAACAGCAAGAAATGTCTCTTTGAGGCTGTGTCCTTTAAGATGCATACAGATTTAACCATACGTCCCAGATACAGCTTCTCATACGTGGGGTTAGGGAGATGTGATCCAAGCAGAGGATGGTGGTGACGCTGTCTCTATTGGACAAGGGAGAAGTTTTCCTGCCTGAGTGTCCTCTCTACCACCAGAGTGTGATAAGGCAGGACCAAGCAACCTGAGTTGTAACTGCAGTATTAGAAATCATCCCGATCCATCCCTGAAACAGTGTCTCTTGGTCTTTCCACGAGCCACGAGGATGATCCGAGGGCTGGAGCACCTCTCCTATGAGGAGAGGCTGAAGGAATTGGGGCTGTTCAGCCTGGAGAAGAGAAGGCTCCAGGGAGATCCTATTGTGGCCTTCCAGTACCTAAAGGGGGCCTACAGGAGAGCTGGGGAAGGACTTTTTACTAGGGCATGTAGTGACAGGACAAGGGGGAATGGCTTCAAACTGGAAGAGGGGAGATTTAGATTGAACATTAGGAAGAAGTTTTTCACTTTGAGGGTGGTAAGGCACTGGAACAGGTTGCCCAGAAAGGTTGTTGAGGCCCCATCCCTGGAGGTGTTCAAGGCCAGGCTGGACGTGGTCTTGGGCAACCTGGTCTAGTGGGAGGTGTCCCTGCCTATGGCAGGGGGGTTGGAACTCGATGATCTTCAAGGTCCTTTCCAACCTAAACCATTCTATGATTCTATGATTCTATGATTCCTCGGACCCCTGGGCATTTCTGATGCCATCAGTGGAGAAGACTGATGTAGGTAGGTATATACACTGGCTTCACTTCAGGAGGATCTTGGAGGACTGACCAAGTCTGTCTGGATTCAAATGGAAAGTTTGCAGCAGAGATCACAAGCTCAGATATGGTTGACATTATCCCCAGTGAAGGCAAACAGGCACCTTCAAGGTGCAAGACCTCTCCTAGCACAGAAGTCCAAAAGCAGTCAGAGGGGATAGATGCTAAATGTTCCCATTTTTCCCCACAGACAGTAAAGGGAGCTGAGTGTGGGGCGTTCAGGAGGAGACGACTGCTCTGTTGGCACCCCAAGCTAGGTGAGAGAAATGTCTGGCCCTTCTAGCCCAGTTAGCACTATCCCATCCCTCCAGATCAGCTTCACTGATGGAAAACTGTGATGGTACCCCCATGTCTGCATGCCACAGAGGTGGGTGAGAGCTCCCGTCACTTCCTAGCAAAGATGAAACGTCTGCAAGGTGTGCACAAGTATATATCTGTGTGCAGTAATAAGATCCCATGTATTATTTGGTTTCTGCTGAGTGCCTAATTAGGTCCCTGTGCTCCTGGAGGACAAGGTGCACTAGCTAGCTAAAGAGCCTCAGCTCCAGCTCCAAAGGAGGAGGGTAGGTGACTCCAAGGATAAACTGTGAGAGCCGAGATGTGATATGAGGAGTGGCTAGCAGTCAGTGGCCAAAACACGTCCAAGAGCCTTCCCCACTCTTCAGCAGAAATGAGGTGGTCAGGCTCAAGCTTCTCATCCAGGCAGACAGTAAAACCCCAAACGATGTTTCTTTCCCAGGACAGTCACAGCTGTGGCCTGTAATGCATCGTTCACTGTCCTCACGTGCACACCTTGCAAGTGCATCCCACAAAGACAAAGCCATTCAGGCTAGTCAAAACAAGGAAATAATCATTACTTGTAAAATTACTGCAAGCTGATTTTCTCATTAAAATTTCATTAATGTCTTTCTTTTTCTCCTAACTGTGCTAAATCCCGTACTTTTAAAAGCATCTCGTTCTATTATATTTCCATTAACACCAGCCACCATATTAATAGCTCAAAAACACAGGTTGGTACATTTATGCTGCTAATGAGCGTTGCCCTCCCCTTCGCAAAACATAGCTATGCCCTGCAAAATAAATATTACAGCTAATGCTTCGCATTCCTCCCATGGATGTGTTTTAAAGACATCAGCAGGGTTTCCAGTTGATCTCAAAGGTCTCATCCGTGTTTGGTTTGGAAACAAAAACGACACCGAGTTATTATTGTCTCCATCCAAGCACAGTCAGAGCCCAGCTGACAAAAAAAAAGTGTCACATTAATGCAGGCTGCTACTTTGTCATCTTCTCCGGGCTCTGAGAAAGGTCATTTCAGAGGCAAAGGTTCATCCTGGTGCCCCTCAGTTGGGCTTGTTGAGCCCTCCGGTGGCATGGGTTTCTGCAGTAGGTTCCTTGCTCCATGGTGGCTGCACCTCTCCAGGAGTGTTTCTCTGCTCTATCTTGTCCTCCAAAACTGGCCTTTTTCTGCTGAAAACCAACTCACCCCGTATGGGGAGCGCAGTGGCTTGATACGTTGAGGGAAGGATATTCATCAAGGATGTGCCTTGCTGTGACAAGGAACCATTGGCACCAGTGGAGGCTGGAAAAAGCCCCTCTGCACTCTTTGGTCCATCCCTGTTGGTCATGCAATGAAGGTGTGCACACCTGCCTCTGCTCTGGCTGGGGTGTCAGCCAGGACAAAATTCACCGGGGGCTTACTGGAGTGAAGGATGGTGGGAGGATGCCAGAGGAGGAGTGTTTCACCAGGTACCAATGTTAAGCATCTTCTGAACGCTTATCCCACTGTGTTACAGGGCTGCCTCTGTCTCCATCCCTGGAGGACATCAGCCACCACAGGCCCTGGCTGCAGGGTGTGGGGTCCTTATTTCGAAACACGTAAACGTACCCCTCTGACGCGCTGCCGAGAAAGCAGCCTTCACGGCATGTCCCGCTGACATTAACAGCAGCTTTTAGGGACGTGAAGATTTGGCTGGGCTGGGTCAGGAGCCTCAGAGAGATCAGGATCACCCCTGCTGTGCGCAGACCATGCAGGAAATAATCCCATTAAAATAATTGCTCCTAATGGCCAGAGGACGGTGCGAGACCCGAGGAGGCAGAGGGGCTGTGGTGCCCCGGCACGCTGGGGCTCTCCCCGGCAGCACCCCCACTCGCCGCAGAGTCACATGGGTGTAAATGGGACCAGAAGTTGATGGATTGCTTCAGCGTCTTGCAAAACACCATATAACTCCCAAAAGGCTGGAAAAGGCCCCCGCTTTGGCTCAGCCTCCCTGGCCGTGTGGGTAGGCTCAGCGTGCTAATAAAGCAATCAGAGAGCGCAGAGGCAGCCCGCTCCAGTTACCGTGCAAGCAGCAGTGTTTACTTTCTTCTACTTTCCTAATTAGGGGGAGAGAAAAAGCAATATCCATGGATGCCGTCTCCTGGGAGGAGATTGAATTTTAAAACATAACTTAAGGAAAAGATAGAGTTATCTTTTTTTCGGGACCCAGGCTAATCTCCCCTTCCCACAGGGGGGGGATTAGGGTTAGGGTTGTCGGATTTGCAGTTTTAATCAGAGGAGACTCGACCACTTTCATTGTCTGCTCTAGATTACTCTGGCGTCTCTGTATCCTCCCATCCCTCTGAATAATGAGGAGCCGCAGACTGAATCCTATCTTACTGATACTGCCGGACTTTTATGGCTTTATGGAAATTGGCAGTAACTCAGGCTGCTGCCTCTCTTTTCAGAGAAAAATGAACGTTTCATTGGCATTGAGCTCTTGTGCTGCTCCCTTCAATGACCCTAATGATCTGGAGAACTTAATGAACTTTTCTCCACTGGTGGTGGGAACAGCAGGTCTGGTCCTGCCTGTTGTGAGCAATGGTTGATAGGTGGCCCAGAGCAACAGAGGAGAGGAGAGGAGAGGAGAGGAGAGGAGAGGAGAGGAGAGGAGAGGAGAAGAGAGGAGAGGAGAGGAGAGGGTCTCTTAGCAGTGGAGTTCGTCTATCTGATCTCACCATGGGTTTAAGCTCACAACCTCAGGAAGCCCAAAGGTTTAAGGGGAAAATATAGCATTCTTCAGGACTGAATGATTCAAGAAATTGATGAATAATTATAGAGGGTTTGTTTTGTTTTGTTTTGCTTTTGTTTTGTTTTGTTTTGTTCTTTGTCTTGTTTTTTTTTGTTTGTTTGTTTCGTTTTGTTGTTGGTTTTTTACCTACAAGAGTAATGTTAGTAGAGGCCAATGTATTTTTCCAAACCACTGTTTACACAGAATGGAAATGAAATCCCATTCCCCTTATTGAAGTAGAAACAATCACACCTGGCATTTTTCTGGCTTGGAAATCCCATTCTGGTGAGTTCTGTGACCAAAGAAATCTTGTCTCTGTCCTTGCACAGCCAACCTGCCACTGCTCCACCAACTTACTGCTGCCAGTGCCCTCACCGGGCAAATCTAAGGGATCAGCTCTTGCTTGTGCAATCAGCAAACCCTGTGACCCACATTAACCAGCAGTGACCAGACCTTGAGATTAAGATCATTTTCTTGGTTGAGGAGCTGACACAGTGTCCACCTACCCAAAAACAGAAAGGAGTTTTAATTTTTATTTCATTTGGGATGTCTGGGAAGAAAATGTGTTTAGGTGAGTTGCAAAGAGATTTTTTTTTTCAATTAAAAAATGTATTTTTTTTTTGCTAGCTTCTATTATTTTTTTTCTTCCTGAAGAAGATATTTTGTGGTCATATATTGATTTTGACTGCATTTTCCCATTCTGCTTTAGTGAAGTTTGAGGTGGACTGTCTGGTTATATCCTTGAGGGAGGGAAACAAAGGGGGAGAAATACAGAAAGACCTGAAAGCCCTGACCTTTCCAATCTCCCAAAGGACCTTTTCAATCTGTTTTGGCATAATCCCCTACTGTGAAAACCATCAGAAGCTATGGGATTTCTTCTAATGGGAAAATTAAAGCAGATTTCAGAACTTCAAAAATTCTCGTGACACCAAAGTGAATTGCCACCCTCCAGCCACCCCTTGTGCTTTTCATGGCCAGGTGTTCAACCTGACCTACAGCTGGTCTTGAGTCATAGCTCGCCTGCTGGCTGCCATTTATCCCCCTCATCCTCACGAAATGAGTACTTTAGCTTATGTTTAACATGTCTGTCCCAAAGATGACAATAAGCAGTCCCAGAAGAGGGTTGAAGAGAGGAGGTAGGGGATCCCTCTGTGTGGGAAGTAGAGTGAGTGTGTGGGAAAAAAACTGGCTTGGAGCAGTTGGAGGCAGGACGCATGCAGATGTGCAGCAGGATCCAGCAGCTGAGGACACTCCTGGGTCCAGTTATCTAGATGTAGGCATGGTGAAAAAAACCCACTCGTTCACCTTGAGCTGGGTGTGAGGGCACCTGGTGTCCCACATGAGGACCTCCTACTTGCTAGGGAAAATAGCTCTGAATGATTTCTCAGGAGCAGCAGTGATCCAGAAACGGGTAATGCACATGCACAGAAGGTTTTCTAAGTAAAAAAATTAATTACTCCCTCAGCATTGGTGTATTTATGTGGATTGCACACAGATGTGCTTATGTTTGGGGTTGGATACTCTCCACCTAGGGATACCAGAATGTCCATCCATTGGTGCATGGGGGCTGCACTGTATTCCCTGAAGTGTCCTGATACAGCTGAAAAGGACCCTAAGAAGCTGGCATTGCATTTCCTGGGAAAAAAACCCAAATTTGCACATGTCTTGTAGCTGTGCAAATCATTTTGGATTAATCTCAGTCATGTCAGTGATCCTGTCGGGATGATAACTGGCCTTTTTCCAATTTCTCCTGTATTGCTTGATGTAGGACTGATCAGCTTTCAGTCAAAGCTGATACTTTTATAAATAAATCTGGAAGCAAATTGAGTTTACATTCAGTCTCTTTGTCTATAATGCAGTTTTCAGTGATGCAATAAGTTTGCAAAATGAATTTCTTTTGAGAGTCTTTATTATATTTGTTAACAAGAGCAAAGCTAATCCACTGGAGCATTTCTACCATAGTATTTTAAATACAGAGACATTTTAATCTCTCAGTTGCTCTCATTAAACTTAGTGGCTTAAAAAATATGACTCCTTGTGGACAGTTGCAGGCAGAAAGAATCTATCATTTGTTCAAAAATACTCATATCCTTCCTGAATCCACCCCTGTTTTGCCTGTAGCTCTGGGAAAACCACTTTNTTTTTTTTTTTTTTTTTTTTTGCAGATGTCTGCAGTCTCCTGTCACTTCCAGAAAATAGGATTTCTCACCTACAGATGGTGAGGAGAGAGGAGGATAGCCGTGAACATTAGGTTGAAATTACTTGTCAAGTTTGATCAATTCATAGAAAGACAAAAATCCCTTTTGAAAAGGCACAGTTGATTTTTGAAGATTAGTAGTGGTGTCCTCGCAGCTCCATTGTTTGGGTAAATTATACGAGGGTGCAGTTTATTACCTAAATGAAAGATACATTTGCATGTAGATGGTACATAAATTATTTCATTCTGCGCCGGACGGTGCAATAAACAACCCCTCTCCTGTACACACGCGCACACCAATGCACACATGTATTCACCGACCCGGGACTTATGACACAGGGGGTGGCTCTGTTCTTTGTGTTTTCCTTTTCCTTTTATTGCCTTGTAAGTATTATTATTTGACAAAGCACTAGGGAAGGAGTACATGAATCTATTAAAGATAACAAAGCTCCATTGTGACCCGAAACTCAGGAAAGCAGACAAATAAATCTTTCATAATGTGGAATAGCTGGTCCCTCGCTCTTCAAGCAAAGAAGGAGCAGTCAGTCTCAGAATGATCACTAATCTGAACCCTCCCGTTCTTGTGGTGACTTCTTGTTGCAGCAGTTTCTTCTTACAATTTAGTCATGTCATGATGCATTAATTACCATCTGTGTGGCTCTGTTTAATGGGGGCATTAACAGACAATACCTGTTTTGTTCCCCCCTGAAGTAGTGTTTATAAGAGACAAGTGTGCATGTGCCAGAAAACATCTCCTGATCTGCTGCGTGTTTTATGGTCCACCGATGTATGCTGCTAACCGGTGGGCAGTTGCCTGTCTCCAACCAGAAAAAAAGATACATTTCATAAACACCTCTAGCTTCCTGCTCTGATTTTCAGCCTGGTTTCCTTCAGAGACGTGGTTTACGTGGCCCTGCACCATGCAATGTCCTCATGGCGCCCGAACCATTTGGGAATTTTACCTAGGTGCACCAGAGCTGGGGGCGGCTCAGCCTCACCACCAGCAGCTGCCTCCATGGCTGGATCTTGGTTCTGCTGTGTCCCTATTGCTCACAGATGCCAGCAAGCCCTTCCCTCTGCCCCATCTCTCTCGCAGGGTGGTGGGACGTCTCATCCCCAGGGAAAGTCTGTGTGTGAGCTATATGGGCAGCTGGGGAACCGGGTGTCCCACGAAAGCGAGTGTCCTGGCCTAACCTGGAGCTACCAGGTGGGTTTCAGGAGGAGAGGTGACCAAGCTGAGGACAGGGAGCTCCCAGCGGTGACTGCAACAGAGGACAGGCTGCATCATGTGTGTGCTCCTGGGGGACAGTGCAGAGCCTGGGAAAGGGCTGCGAGGTTAAAGAAATGTCCTGGGCTTGCAGAAAGGTCCAGCTGGAACTCATAGTCCATGTCTTGCACAAGCCACACGTCTAAGCTTTCAGCTGGAATAAAAAAAGTGTGGATGCTCCAGCCCCCAGTACCTACAAATCGTGGAAAATCAAAGTTCTTCTGTGTAAGAAATATCTCAATCCCCTATCTTGGGCTGTGTGGAAATCCACCTGAAATGTTATGAAAGCGCTCTCTGACCCACTTTGTTTGCTGATCACGTGCGAGCAGCCTCGGCAAAAATAAAGCAACTCTTGCTTCTAGTCCTTTTCTCCTTCGTCCATTAACATTTCATTTTCCTAAGATTAAGGGGAAAAAATTGAAGACCCAAACAGCCTCATGCTCCTGAACGCTTTACAGCAGCAGGAAGAAACAAAATGAAACAACCCCTTAAATTATTGCATTTTCAAAAAGAATCATCATCTTGTCGTACAGACGGTGTGTGCCAGGCTCTCATTAGCATCCTGGGCTATTTTTAGCCCCTGTTCTTGCTGCGCATGAAATTTGGCTGTATTAAAGGAAGTACCACGCTGCCTTCCCCAAGCATTGTTTTGGTCCACAAAAAGCACTCTGCCCCTTCCTGCCTTGGGTTTTAAGGCACAACTGCCTTCCCTGCAAACTAGTGACTGCTCAGTATATTTCTTCATGAGGAAGTGGAGGAAAAACACCTGCCAGATCTCCCTCCTTCATCATCAATTTTTCTTTTTTTATCTGCCATGACTTGTTAATCCCACAAGAGGTGGAGTCCTCCTCTTTAGACCTTGTTGAAACGGTCTAGGATTGCGCTGGCAGGTCAGAGAAAGCGAGGACAGTGGAAATTCAATTTTCCTTTTGCTGCTGAACTGGAGACCGATGCTGAACCACAGCCCAGGATGCTCCTTTGGTAACCTTTTGTTATTGCCAGCTGGTAGATGAATGAGCTCCCTGGGGAATTTTAGCGTAAGGCAGGTGTGCGAGCACAAGGCGCCCTTCACTTATAGCCTGCAGCGTTTGGGGTAGGTTTCACTCTGGTTTTCCTGGAGATTTGAGCCCCCAACAAAGAGCGGAGGTTGATGTGAGCGATGTAACGACTTTATTCCTTTCCTCCCAAAGTAGGTGTCTAAATAGCTGAAGTGGGTTACATCCTCAAGGTGCCACTGTCTACAAGGGAAACTATGGGTGACCTGTGCAGATGCACTTACCTACCAGATGTCTAAAATCAGAGGGGACAACATCCATGTTTCATGTCCAAGGGGAGAACTGGTTCTTGTAGTTCCTTCAAGTCCATTTTCATTTGCACGTATGGCAGGGAATTTCAGGTGCCTCCACTCTGTGTCAGATACAGTTTTCTTTCACTGTTCAGCTGAATTATTCAACATGAGCTCAATGTCCCTCGCAGCTAGGTTCCAGAGGAATGAGTGGTAATGAGGCAGTAATTTGTATGAGAGACAACAGGTCAGCTGAAGGTACCCTGCTCTGAGAAGAGGGTGGAGGTTGTTCCAATAAACTATGAATATTCATCTTGCACATCTGGTCAGTTTTGATCACTCAGCTCTTTTCAAGGGAATTTCTATCAAGTTTCATGAGTGCCTGAAACAGGTTTTGGCAATAAGAAAGCAAAGAAAAAGCTTGATGTTAAAAGGAATTGACAGGCAATAGGGTTAGAGATCCTGCCCAATTCTGATCTTGCAAACAGCCGACCTGAAATTAAAGAATTAATCTGTGAAGGTCCTTGACAACTTATGGGGTAGTGCTAGAGTCTATTCCCTGTTAATTTTTTAGAAGAAAAAAACAAACACGCAAAACCCAACCCCTAAAGCCTGCAAGCAATGAAGAGTACCCTTATGTTGTTTCCATTTGGCCAAATGACAGAAAGGTTAGAAAATGCCAAGAACGCCCTTCTTTGTTTCCCCACATGACCAGCTTTGGGCTAGACACAGGACCAAGGCTCTGATTCCCAAATGAGAAGCTCCCGCTTGAAAGGTGCTCAGGCGGTGCTCAGGCGCTGCTGAATCCATCTCACGAGAGCAACCGGGGACAGCCCAGGCTGGAAGTATTGGGACCTCTGTTTTGCCTTTGGTGATGGTGATGCTTTTCTTTTCAAACTGTTTGTGATTGTAAAAGATTAAAGGTAGACAATAACAAATTGTAAGGCAAGATTTTGCAGGCAGTGCACTTTGGCAATTGTTCTTTTCTTCCCAATATTTCATTTCTACCCTCTCACGATGCACTATCCTCTTCATAAAAGTAGCCCTCCAACGCAAGCAGGTGATACAAGCTGAGAATGCCAAATAGGATTTAATGGCGTTTTTCATGGCAGACATTGTGAAATGTTTTACAGACACCAATAGAAAGGTTTATCGTTGCTCTTTCATGTAATACATCATCATAAGGGTTTCTAGAAAATTATATACATTGGTTCAGATTAAGAAATTCTCTCTGAAGCGTCATTGCATGTTAAAGCAGAACACTTCATACAATGTAATATATTAAGTTGATGTCAAATATTTGGGACAGTGGAATATGAACGCTAACAAATGCAAGTATATGTCAAAAAACATATGGGAGAAAAAATTGCTTAGGATTTGTACAATAAATTTCTTACCTATTCATATGCCACTTTCTTTACTTAAATTCCAATCTGGCATACCTCACCTGGCTTCAGGCGGGTTATCCATGCTTATCTTCGAGTCTGTCCTTAGCCCTTCCCTGTCCATTGAAATGCTTAAGCATATGCATAGATCTCCTGATGGAAGTCCCTAGGAAAAAAATTGTTATGCATTGGTCCTTAAATGAAGACGCTGCTTCAGGATCTTTGCCTTTATAAGCCTCTCAAGTGGCACAGCCATGTATTGCTCACCCAAAAAGGAACAGTTTCCGTTTCTAAAAGGATTAGTTTTCTAGAGGCATCAACAGAGTGATACTGCTTGAATTTTAAAAGAAAAAATGGGCTTTTGAAGATACTGTCATTGATGCTCACAGAGGGATACACCTCAGCAGCTCAGAGGTTAAGCTAAGTATTTGGATTAAGTGACCTGAACTATAGATGCAGTAGTCACATTCCAGAACCCCCTCTTCTTCTCCATAGTCCTCTGCTGAGCTTAAGGGATGCCCACCTTGCTAGCCCAGCTTCAGGCACTCCTTATTGCATTCCTTGATGCTTCTTACTAACTAACTGAAACTGGAAGCCTCTCTGTCTCACTCTCTTGCTGGTTTTCTGCCGGCCGCGTGCTTTGCAATGCCCTGCGCTAGTTTGCCTTAGGGTTAAATGTGTCTGCCCTGGGAAATGACGCTGTGTTATGACATGTGGCATCTAACACAAGGCTGAAGAGATCGCCAGGATCCCTTAGCCCTTTGGGAATATGAAGTTTTGTGTAATTATGTTGATATAACATAGAGGTGGTTTGGGTTCACTTTTTCAGCTTTTTTTTTTTTTTAATTTTTAGATAAATTAAAGTGAGGGCCTCCAAGCACCCCAAGGGGGTGTGATTGCCACCCGTGGAGGCATGAGGATAGTTTTGTGGGGTGTTTGGGCTGGAGGAGAGGCTGCTTGCCAGGGAAGGAGACTGCTCTGCGATGGGGTGATGAGGGGACAGCCAGCTATTTCTGCTTTAGGGGTGGTGACCCCATACCCCATGATAGTGTTTCAGCTGCAGCTGCAGTCTGAAGGCTGTGGTCTGAGGGACTGAGGACCATTCTCAGGATCATGTGTCACCATGACCACAATCCAAATCTCCCGCAGATGAAGTGATCTGAACGCAGTCGTCACCACTGTATGAGTAGAGAGCAGTAAGCCGTAGGCGTTTTGGTGACAATGAAAATGCTTCCCAGCATCACCACTGTTATTTCTGCCTTTCCCTAGAGGACCTGAAACCAAACACTTGTGTAGCAGAGGAGTCAGGAGGACCTCTCCTGACCACAGCCTCGCATGGGAGCTAGCCAAAAGCAGCCTCTAACTACACAGTGCTTTTCCAACACACTCCCACTTGACAACAAATAAGTCCCCAGGCCAACTCGGTTAGTTCTTCTCTGATCAGAAAGGACTGCCATCAAGTCTTTTAACATGCAATTATACTTTGAAAGGTCACTCTGTGAAAATGGTGTCTCAAGGCTCCATGTTTATTGACTCCCTTCCCTGGGCAATTTGCTTAGTTTACATGTAATGAATAAATGCTGCTCTTGGCTGCTGCCCAGCCCAACAGGTCTGAAAGCCAAACCCTGTCAGCTTTCTGCCAGGGCATTATCATCAAAACTAACGGTTGCTCCAGAAAAACCTCCTGACCTTTACCCTAAAAGTGTCTTTTTCCTGTTACATTTGCATTTGGGCATTTTGCCATAATCCTCCTTATCAGCATCCCCCATTTCTTCTTGTTTTCAGCTGCCAACAAACCCCACTGCTCCTTGTTTGAGTTAGATTTCGGTGCCATTTTGTCCCACTGTCAGTTTTCACCTGCAGTGTAGCTCCTAACTTAGCTGTGGTGGTTCAGACCTGTCTCTAGAACTGGCTGTTGTGTCTGTTTAGGGCAATCAGGAGAGGACAATGGGGTTTGTCATGTTAGACAGTATATCAGCCTTGTAGATGGCTGCAATCTGTAGGGTTAATTTAGCTCCAGGAGGGGAAGCTGACCCACCATGGGTTAAGCAAGTGACTTAACTTGGTAAAGTGGTGTTACTATTATGGCAGGATGGTTTCTGATGCTTCTGCTGGCTCACCTGTAGTTGGATCATGGACCTCACAGCAATGCAGCGTGAACGTAACTGTTTTACAGGTCTAGGGCTGGAAAGGCTCACCCGCCTCTCATGGCTAAACGGTGGCAGATGGGGTTTCTGCAGCAAGCTTGCACCTGGGGAACATCATCAAGTCTGGAGAAGAGCTACTCTGTGCCTACACAGAAAAGCAGTCATGTCAGTCACTGAGGAGCTGAGAAGCCAAGGTGTGGCCCATTTGACCTGATAGCCATTGAGTCTGAATGGGAAGTCCAGCCAGCACTGCATAGGGAAATTTCATGAGCCATGGTGGAGCTGTCACTTAGGTTGCCACTTGAGTGAAGACGAGCGTGTTTTGCAGAAAGAAATCCTCTGTTTCTCTCTGGGTGGGAGGATCTCTGAAGTTAAGGCTTATACTCAAAGACTTCTCAGCACTTGGGTCTGTGCTGTTTGGGGTTTCTTTCTATGCACAGCGATGGGCCCTTCAGGACAGACACCCCCATGGTGCTTCTGTGCTGGCTTCAGTGGCCTGGACACCTGCATGGCTGTTGACTCAGCTCTGGTTCCTCCAGGTTTCCAGCTGAGAGAAGAATAGCAACCAGGAGGCATGGCTGAGATGTGATCCAGCACAGACAGTATGATTAAGTGCTCATCCTCAATACACTAAGGACATATCTCATGCAGGAATGTTTTTTCAACATGACTTCCCAGTGTATACATAAGCACCAGTCAACATATGTCAGTCCTGCATAACAGGCTATAGGGCCAGTGACTTTGCCATAACCAACAGCGTGGCTGTCAACATCAGCTGGTATAGACACACACTGCTGGAGGGCCCAGGTTTAATCTCCGCCAGTTTTCAATGCAGGAGTTATCGCGTGCAATCGCTGTACAACAGCAACAACAATTTACAGGCTGTCAGGAATGCAGCCAGTCCTCCTCAGACCTGGGGCTATCCCTATCTTCTGCCAATCCAGCAGAGGAGCCATGTAGAGGCTTACCCAGAGGAGGCTGGATAAATCTCCTTGGCAGCTCTCACACTGGTCACACCACTCAGTGGATATTTATACTCTTTTTTTGCAGTCCTGGTTAAGCATTTCTTTGCAAAAACTATGGAAGTGACAGAGCAGGGGCTGTGATGTTCGGAAGTCCAACCCTCTCTGCCTACTGGAAATCCTTTTCCAAGGACATGTGTCACAAGAAATTGCTGCCCAGAGGCAATAGCAATATATTTCTGCTTCACTCAGGACTCTCCTAGCTAATTTTTTTTTTTTCAGTTCAGCATTTCTTTGAGTAATCAGGGTAGCCCTGAGACTGTCACTCTTCTGGATATCTTCTTCTACATCTCAATAAGGCAAAAGCACAGGCATCACCTGAAGCTCATATTGAGTAATGATCCCTTTCAGTATCAGCTGCTACTTTAAAAGATGTTATCAGCCCTAAAAGGCCTCACTGCATTACTATTTTATGTTGGTATATTATACTATTATTCATTTATATTACTGGAGTTCCTAGAGACCTTTCTGTTGATCAGGACCTTATTGTGGAAGGTGCAGTAGCACCTAGCCATGTTTTGGAGCCTACTGTCATTGTAAGAAGCCAGAAGGAAACCTGTATCCTAAAATAGGAGCCATCTGATGGAGATATGAAAGGACCTAATGTTTCTGTGTAAGATCCTGTTTTAATTCTCAAAGCTAAGGGAGGGATTCCCATTGATTTTCACTGCTGTTGGACTGAACATGTCTAGAACTGGTGACATCCAGTTCTGTGATCCAGCAAATTGCCACAGCTTATTAGGAGAGACCCAAACTGATCCCTGCTGGGGTATCTAGTGCTCCTACTGTGAAAGGCAAGAGGCAAAGACTTTGGGCTTGCCTGCATCCCTCCCATGCACATGCACCGATGAGCCTAGCAGAGCCTCAGTGGAGCCTCTCTGTCTTGTGTCCTAGAAGCATCTCGGCCTAAAAGTTGATATTAGTAGGTTTTAGAGAATAGTCTTACAGCCATCAAAGGCTTCAAAACAGCTGCCTGACAGCTGTTATCTTCGATAGTTGAAATAGGGACTGTAACATGAAGAAAATGTCTATATAGGTTGTGCTTGTGTCTCTGGTTTCACCCTGAACAGGTAGGAGATGTAGCACTGTCCCCACAGTCTACTGGCCAGGCAGTCCGGTCTGAAAAGAAACATCCTTTCCAGACTTGTTTCTCTCCCTTAGTAGAGCTAGGAAGAATATCTGAGTTTCTCTTGAACTTAAGCCAATAGGACCTGACTGGCAGTGAAGTGACTCTTGCTATGCAGACATCCAGTCTGCAGCAGTAAGGAAAGTGCTTTTAAGATCACCTGAGAACTCTGCCCCAAAGCTCATGTTTGCATTTGAATAAGTTTATTTCTTTGTCTAAAAGCTCTCATTTTTCAGCCTGCACCACATGGATGTTGAAGCAGTTCATCACTGTTGCCATGAAAGTTCAAAGCCATTTATCTTCAATAAGGTTACTTGATGCAATTTCTAACAGCAAGAACCCCTCAGTCCTGGGGCTTTCTACAAGATTAAGTGATGTATTCAGATAGACAATGTCTCAGGAGGATTATCAGTACCTGGAAGATATAAAGCTCATTCTAGTCGAAGGACAGCAGGCTTTGCAATTGGTGTTTCCCATTTGCCTCCCACTAAGGTTTGTTAGGCTCTTTTTTGGAGCCTGGCATCCTTTTGTGAAAGTACTGCAAGAAAAGTCACCTTTGCAATGATTGTTAGTCCTCATCCTTCTTTTGAAGATGATCACTGCATCCTAATCCTTCACATGCATGGTCTGGAGAGGCAGAGCCCAAAGGGGGATAAAAAAGCTGCTCATTAGTCTATTGCCTTCGTGAAGAGAGAAAGAATGAGTGATCATAGTCCCAACCAAGGGTATGAGGTATAGGTTTAATTTGATATTCTGCCAAAGATTTTTTGGGTGTTTTTCAGCAAATACTTTCCTACTTTGGTGGGAGCTATGCAGGTGAAAGACAACAAAACTCTCGGGTGCCAGGGCTTGGAGGAACCACTAGCAGCTGCAGGTAGCTGGGTATCCACCAAAACCAGGGGAGCTGTGGGGCAGGATTGGGGCTGGGTGTCTGCACTCACTAGGCAGCGTCAGTGTCATCTGCAGGCAGACCCACAGTACCAAGAGCTGATCCTCTCATCTGCACTGCTCCCAAGGCAAGGCTCCCAGCAGACGAGAGACCTTTTTGCTGGGTGGAAGATGCTGATGTGAAGAGACACATTTCTGCACAGAACCTCAGCTCCCTGCTGGTTTGCTACTCTAAGGAGGTCTGACCATTTTCCTGACAAGTCCCGCCATGACCTCGCTCTGAGTGGTTTCTGTTGAGTAATGTTTCTGTCCGAAGGTTGAGCTCTGCCCTCAGTTGTATGTGTACGCCTCTGGAGTTGCAGGTGCTGCTGCCCTGTGCTACCCTGCTGTGAAACCTCCGCATTTTCTTCAGGGTCATCTCTGCCGAAAATGAATCATCTTTTTTTTTGTGTGAATAGTTCTGGTGATGATACATGTGGCAATCTTTGTTTTCTGCCCTTCACTCAGATGGTGTGAGCATGCAGAGTTAATTGGATAAAAAAAAAAAAAGGATTAAAAACTTATGCTTGTGTCTGAACTGTTCCGAAGCTGCAGCTCCTCCATGTGAGAAGGTGTTTCTGATCAATTTGGAGCAGAAGTGCATCTCTGAGTCTGTTCTGATGGACTCTTCTCCGATTAAAATATTTTTTCAGTTGTGTTAGGGGTTAGAAAATCAGATAAATCATCTATACTACAGTAATGTCAATTGGGTTTCATTCCTCTGACGCCCAAAAGAGAGAGCCAGGCAGCAGTACCCAGCAATTTATTTTAAACCATTCGTTTTGTTATAACCTTTTAATTGTCCAGAATTTACCCTCCTTTCTTCAGAATCTTCCTGGCCTGTATTCATAAAGGATGGTATGAAACAGAGGATGTGATATCAGAACATGGTGGGAAGAGGACTACTGCCCCACTTCTCAGCAAGCCCTCTGGCTGGCACTGGCACAGCAAGATCCTTTGTCATCTTCAAGATGATGACAATCGGGATGCTTCAGCTGATTTATAAAGAGTCATGGATATATGATGTGAGCTTAATTCATAATGGGATTGAGCTGAAAGCACTAATGCTGTTTTACTGCAGATCTGACATTAACATTCACACTGTGTCTGATGGATAGTGCAGAAGAACCAAAGTAGGTTTTCTAGTGGGTCTGGTAACAATCCATCTGGCTCAGTCTGATGAAATTATTGTTGCAATTTACTAATCTAGGCACAAGAAAACCCATCCATGAACACAGATATATAAAAACTCTGAAAACCCCCACCATTTTGTCTATGTAAAAGAAATAAAATAAAATAAAGAGGGAACACTGCTTTCAGGTAGGCAGGAAAACAGAATTTTGCAAGACATGCATAGCAATTTTGCAAGACCTCATTGTCTCCTGCACCAAATGAAGGGCACTTCCTTACTTCAAAGACATGTAAAGCTGTGTTATTCATATTTTTGAAGGAATTTGGAATGACTGGGTATAATACACTATAAAGATGCAAAATATTGGAGTACGAAATGAATTCTAGAAGCCCCAACTTCAGCCTAAATTTGGGAAACCAAGCTACAGCTGCCTTCGCTAAGGCTGCCTTTCGATCATGAGTAAAGAGCTGTAAAAAGTGCTATATTATGGGCACTGAAAGAGTGCATGTAAACTGAATTTCATTGTTGATCCTACTTGCCAACATTTTGGGATTTATGTCCCACCATGCAGAATATTTGCTTCACCTTTGTTTTATGGCAGTGAAGGGCTGTTCATAGGCTTTGAATTATGACAGAATTAGAATGTCTTCCATGGTAGAAAAAACTTAAATATACCCTTAAACATTTGAGCTTTATGTTGAGGTGATTATGAAGGCTGGATTTAGGCACCCTTATCTCCTTTCTCCCCAAAATGTGTCCTCCTTTTCTGTACTGGGAGTCTCACTGAGCAGACTTTCCAATGATTTCTAAAATCCCTGCCAGAGCTGGGGCTTTGCAGCTGTGGAGAGAGCCACGCAAGGAGGTTACTTGGTTGGCTGCAAAGAGCAGCAAGAACAATTTAAGTAGCAACACCCAAGAGGCAAAAGTGGGAGAAGGCAAGAAGCTCCATGGGGTCTGCAAGTCAAAGGGTGAAACCCAGGTTGAGACCTTGAGAATGGGCTGAGAAGGGTGGCCACCAGATGAGGAGGAGGAGGACTGGGAAGGAAATGGAAAGGCTGAACTGTTGGTGTGGTCACGAGAAAGCTCTGAGAGAAGGACACATGGCATGTGAGGAGGTGCATGTCAGGGAGGTCACATTTCCACTGTGCCTCCTGCCCCATTGAAACCAGAAAAGCAGGATGCTGGAAAGGGATGGAGATGTCCATCCTAGAGAACTGTTGCTGTCACACTCATCCTGCCAGAAATGCACTGGTCCTTTGGCAAGGGGCACGCCCAAAAATGCCAACAGCACATTCTTCATTTCAGTAGATATTTCAAGAACAAAAGGTGACAAGTAGCAAGAAGTAAATAGACCAGAATAAATGAATACTTGAGGAATATCCATCCCCCTAGAACTGGTTGTGAGCAGGCAACAAAAGCAGCATTACATTAGGTCTCTACCATGGTGTACAAGTTGCTCTGGAAGTTTAAGCTAGAGGAACTGTTTTTATTGGGATTTTATTGCTTTTGCTTTGTTTTAATTCAGCAACAGAATATTTGTCGGAGGAGTTGGAGAAGCCGGAGAAGCCAGTTTCAGTCCACAACAATGCCAATGATTTATTTATTGCTATCATTTAGGGAAAGGGCAGCAGTTTCTGGTTCTGAATATTTAACATTGCATGGAAAAAGCAAGCCACTCTGAAGCCTGCGTCCTCCAGTGAAGCACTGCAAACCAGCATGCCTCCCTGGCCCCCCAAACTGGGAAGTGGGAGAGCTCTGAAGGTATGCCCCAGCATACTGTTACAGGGACTGAGGTTTCTTCTTCAGACCTCAGCTTGCATGGTCATGAGCGGCCTGTTGAAGAGACCCTAGCCCTTTACTGAGCAGTGACCTGCTATGAATCATAGAATAGAATGATAGAATCATAGAATTGTCTAGGTTGGAAGAGACCCTTGGGATCATTGAGTCCAACCATCTACCCTACTCTACAAAGTTCTCCCCTACACCATATCCCCCAACACCACATCTAAACGGCTCTTAAACACATCCAGGGATGGTGACTCAACCACCTCCCTGGGCAGCCTATTCCAATGCCCGACCACTCTTTCTGTGAAAAATTCTTTCCTAATGTTCAGTCTAAAAACAAGCCCAGGTAAGGAGATGAGGTGCATCTGCAACTCAGAAGGCATTACCTGCGTAGCATTCATTTCATGAAAATTGCATTTCGTTTTACTTCATGCGTCATTTATAATAATTTCCACGAGAGCAGACGGTGGGAGAGATGAGCATCATTTTTTTTTGCCTACCCAAAGCTAGCTGCAGCGAGATGACTTTTGAAACACTTGCTCGTTCTTAACTTCTTACGTTCTTAGCTTGCTTCCCCCTCTTCCTTGGGTTTCCAAGGGACTGAAGCAATGAGCCTCAGTCTCTCTAGCTACTAACTGGCCCAACCCACCAGATGTTTCCTGAAAAAGCTTTCATGAGCAGCCAGGTCACAGCCACACGCGGGCAGATGGGAAAACAGGAAAAGACAATTTCCCATCCTTCTTGTGTGTCACACTCACTGGAGAGCTCCCCTCCTTCAACACATCACCTACTGTGGTGGGATTTCACCACTGTTATTGGCTATGGAGGAAACACGCCTGACTACAGATGGGACCGAGTGGCAGGAGGTGGCCAGCACCTGCCTCTGACTCTCTCCAAGGAGCCATCCAAGGGAGAAGTTCTTAGAGAAGCCATTAGAGAAGCCTGTGCCTCCTTGTGACCATTGTCATCTGTGAAACACCTTCAGCAGAAGAAAGGGACCATCACCACCCCCCAAGTGTATGGAAGAAAAAAAATTAAGGTTATTTTTAAAGGAGAGCATTTCAAATCAAATCTCATAGCCAACTTGCAAACTGATATTCCAGCTGCATTGTTTTAAATCAGTATTTAGCAGCACACACTGTGAGTCTAAGGGGCACAGAATTCAACAGCAAGATCAGTACACAAATTAGGACTGTCCTGATACTTTATTTTCTGAAAATCTCCTTTTGAATGCTTAAGGAAATAGCAGCTAAAAAGATTATATCTGGCTATGGTTATATCTGTCCTGGAGGCAGACCATCTAGCAAGCCTTTCACTGCCCATTGTGATACAAGAGTGAGAATTACCCATGCTCACAGTGACCACCCACCAGCTGTCACCCCAGATTTAATTCAGGGTGAGGTTTCCCAGGCCCTGGCCCAGTGGAAGAGGTGACTTTTTCTTCTGAAGCTTTCATTGTCTGGGTCGTGAAGGTTGCTTCCTCAGAAGCTGAAGGGAGCTCTGAAACTGCGAGCTCCCCGGGGCTTGGCCATGACCACAGTGTAAGAGTTAAACCACTATTGCTAATATGGAAACCTGGGTGCTCTTGTCCTTTATTGGAATACTTTACCTTTTACCAGGCACAGAGGCCTCCTTAATACCAGGCAATTAGTCAGACAATGAGGGAAACACATTTGCGCAGCATGCTCAGACCAGAGGTGTCAATGAGTCATCCTGGGTGGTGTTTCCAGGTGAAAGCTGTTGTTTCCAGTGTTGCTGGAGGGCAACAATAAATTGATTAGCCTCTTTAAAATTTCTCATAAAATTGTATTAACAAAATGGTAAATACATTACACAGAGACCGTAACCACAGAATGTTTACATAATGCCCACTGTGGATGAGTACTAAATACCATAAAAGACCTGAGACCCCCCCGAAAAGTCCGCAAGTTCTGGCTCTCACAAGGCAGCTAGAGCACCATTGTTTCTCCTCCTCCTCCTCTTCTTCTTCCTCCCCCTCACATTTCATCTTCGGTGTTGTGAACTTTGCTGGTGGTTATTGCAATTCCTATCGCTAGACTTCCGTTGTCAGAAAAGAGCTGAGCCAGGGAAGTGTTCAGCACAAGGCAATCCCCGTCAGAAATGACAGAGTCAACACACTCCAGGACCGACCTGGGGGTCGCCTCCCACTTAAGGCGCCTCTGGTTCCTGTTGAGCTCAAGTCGGTAGGTGAAGTTGTCGGCTTGGGTCGGCGTACCAATAAGCATCATCGTAGCGAAGAACTGGGGATGGCCTTCATATTTCTCCTGCTTCCTGAGGACCAGTAAAAACTGGTGGCCAAGGCAAGAGTGCATGATGATCCAGTCTGTGGGTGCAGGCAGGTGCATGTCCGTGGCCAGGAAGACAATCTCTGCCCCCTGAAGGATGTTGATGCGGTGGGTCTGCCTCAGGTGGGACACCACCACCTCCAGGTGCCCTTCCCATGGGCAGGAGAAGAGCGGGCACGTGCAGGGAACCAGCTGGGGGTCGTGTACTGCTTCGTGGTGATGGCAGGGAGGAAGGACACCTTGCTCTGTGGATGTCTGCGCAGCTGCACAGCGGGTTGGTGCATACTACGAGAAGAGAGAAATTGCAACGTGATAGCAAGTGGACAAGGAACCGGCCCAGACACACAAGGTGTAGACCCTGCAGACAACAGTCATCTAATACCCCACCCACAACAGCACCGGTGGGAACGCCAGGAACTCAGCACTGCTGAAACCAGGCTGAGATCAGGGGCAATCCAGGCCTGGATCTGCACAGCAAAAGGTGCTGGCAGTTGCCTTGTTCTACAGGAGAAGAGAGAAAACACTTGAGCCATGATAAGTCACTTCAAATGAAAGTGATGTATGTGTTTAAAGAGCGATTTCATTAGTTTGGGGGGAAAAATCTGATTAAAAAGAAAAAAAAGCCCAACAAAGCAAGGACAGCATGGGGCATTTTATATAGTTAAGGCTCTTGCAGCTCAGAACAAGGAAATGAAATATGTATGGCTTTATTATTCTTTAATGAAACACACTGGCAAATACAGGCATTTCTCCTGAAACAATATGCTTTATAACACCCATAATTTGTGAAATAAAAGTCAGTTTTTATTGTATATGATGCCTTCATTTTTTTTTTGTCAATGTATTTGTGCTTAATTGATGCATTTACCTCCATAAATCTTAAATGGCTCTCAAAGGTAGATGGATGGCAAATTTAGGGCATTTTTATACTAAAATATACATACAAGTAAATTTGGATTAAGGTAAGGCAGCTAGCTAAAAAGGCAGCAGCTCTTGCAGAAGGATTCCATGTGAGGACTAAGAAGCAAACCGCTCTACCACTGTCAAGCGGATGTTGTTGAAGAGAAATGAGCGAGTCTTATTCAACCAAAAGTGTATCCCCACGTAATGCTATTCAGGAAGAGTAATGGCTCTCCAAAATAACTCTGTGAGTAGACAAACCCTAAGGCGCAGGCACGCTGGTCATGATTCATCCTACCCAATTTTAAGCATTTACTTCAGCCATCCGAGACGGAAACCTGGTTACCTTGGACTGCCTCTGCAGTCAATAGAGGGAGGCATCCTTTCCCAGCGGTGGATTCAGATCCTAGCTGGAGCAATTCACCTCCTAAAGGTGGTAGCAACTGCTGCCAGAGTGACTAAGGCAATCTGTCTGTGACAGATACAATCTGTCTAGTTGTGCCTACATTTTAGGTGATTAAACGTAGGAGGACAATGCTTCCCTCTGAATTCCTTTGGAGGTGTTTGTAAGGAGTATAAGAATTAAAAGTACATGTGTGTGTATATATATATGTACATTTTGCTTTAACACAGGTTTTAGGAAGGTTGATGTAATTCCCCAGATACTGCCCCATATCTGCTTTTTTTTAACATATGTATGTACCCAAAATTGCAGGAACAACAGTAGGTTTCTAACATCTAACAGTTCTTCTCCTCACTGCCACATCTAAGTCATAGCAGATTTGGGCTTTATTCAGCTATTTTTGAGCAGACATTTGTTTTAACCACGGACAAGCATAATCACAGATTCATAGAATCACAGAATCATAGAATAGTTTGGGTTGGAAGGCACCTTTAAATGTCATTTAGTCCAACCCCCCTGCAATGAGCAGGGACATCTTCAACTAGATCAGGTTGCTCAGAGCACTGTCCAACCTGACCTTGAATGTTTCCAGGGATGGGGCATCTTCCACCTCTCTGGGCAACCTCTTCCAGTGTTTCACCACCCTCATTGTAAAAAATATCTTCCCTCTATCTAGTCTGAATCTTCCCTCTTTGAGTTTAAAACCATTACCCGCTGTCCTATCACAACAGGTCCTGCTAAAAAGTGTGTCCCCATCTTTCTGTAGGCACCCTTTAAGTATTGAAAGGCTGCAATAAAGTCTCCCCGGAACCTTCTCTTCTCCAGGCTGAACAACCCCAACTCTCTCAGCCTGTCCTCATAGGAGAGGTGTTCCAGACCCCTAGTCATTTTTGTGGCCCTCCACTGGGCCTGCTCCAACATGTCCACGTCTCTCCTAACCTGAGGGCTCCAGTATAATAGGTGCCAGCTATGTTGCAAATGGTGCATTTTCTCATCTCTCTATGGATACCATGATGTCTTTCATTACAGCCTTGACATGAGTAAGCATTGTTACCCCAAGCAGTTTTTCCCACCAGAACTTGCACTTTTGCTTTCCAGGATGTTTTGGAAGGCAATCTCTTGGGTCAGCTCTCCCGACTCTCAGATGACCAGGGCTTCCTTGCCAACCGGATGACAAAGTCCCAGATCTCCATTCACATTTTGTCAATAGCTGCCAAGGGACATGATGGGCGGAACAGGGTTGTGATTGCTGCTGCTGTGAAATTCATAGTTCTTCCCAAGGCACTGGGTATCACAGGGAGCTGTTTGTTCCTCCTCTGACATTTAACATGAAGAATAATTGACTATTTAAGCCCTATTATTGAACCTTGAAGCTTCTTCTTTGGAGAATTATTATTTCAATAGTTCTGTTCTACTTTTCCCTTCCTCATATTTTATTTGTTTTGCTGTATAAAATTCAAGAATATAAACTTTCCAAGAAGATAATGAATTGAGGACAGATAAATGACTATCATTGTCTGGGAAATAAAATAGGTCATTATAAACTAATCGAGGTTTGTGGCTTTAGCTGCTTGCTTATCGCAGTGGGATAGCTGGTTCACACTTAATTCTACATTAATTTTTGCATCCCATTAGGATGAAAGTTATGGTTAATTTAAACTCTTTTTGGTGAAGGAGGCTACTGCAATGGCAGATCATAAAAACCTTTTAAAAAATCCCTGAAATGCTAATTGCCTCATAAAATGAATTTTAATCTCCCAATCTAATACAGTGGGTGTGAGCAATTACTTTCTCTCACCAAACTGTTAATGCAACATTAGTGATTATACTAATTAAAACTAATGAACTCATACTCACATGCTGATAAACCTCTCAGCCACTCGACAAGTTCCAGCCTTCTATCAGTTTTATTTAACTCCTCTTTAGGAAGATGAATCTTAAATTAACCTCTTGAATAACATTCAAAATTAGGTTTTGAAATGTGAAGCTTTATAGACTGTGTATAATTCCTCTCCAAAGATTACCAGAGTCAGAGAAACCATTTCCACTGAGGTTGTAATTGAATTTAGAAATGCATTCTCCTAATTTGATAAGCATGGAGAGCAACGGTAGCTCATCCATCTAAACTGCATTCAAGGTAAGAAAATACAAGTATCTCCAAAAATCACTTTATGACAAGCACGTTTCTATGGCTCAGGAACTGGAAAAACAAATTATGATGATCAATTTATTCAATGTATCTTTCTTCTTTCCTTCATTTGCGATTTGTTTTGTGTGTGTGCAAATAATTGAAATTTCCTTTTTATATCTCACATTTTGGAAACATTTCCATGAATCACTTCAGTAAAGGATTTTTGGTCTGAGTTTGCTCAGTTCAGGTTTATTGAAAATTCTGGAAATCCAGCACAAACCACATGATCTATTTTTATTCTCTGACTAGGTGAGAATCATCTTCAAAATCTAGTTTCTGAATTATTCAACATTCCTGTTTCTAAATTCTAAATTTTGAAATATTCTGAGGGAAATGTTTAAAAATTCTCTGTATCTGAAAAAAAGTCTCACAGAAAACTATTATTTTACTTTTACTTTTGAGGTATAAGTGTAACTATTGGGGACCTGTGCCCTTGTTGGTCTTTCATATGGTTGTGAATCGAACCTCTAAAACTGAAATGCAAAATGGTCACCTTGAGTGCATTTAAATGATTGAATAAATATTTATGAATATTTTTTCCATGTTTAATCTGCTTTAGTATTTACTTTCCGTCATTTATCGCCTGATTACCTAATAAAATTAGGTTTATTATATTGTTGTGTCAGTTCAGTATTATTCTCAATTATCTTTTAGCATGTTGGCCAATTTCAGTCAAATTTACCTGTGTAATAGAAGTCTCAAAGGCTTTAATTTTCAACTAGTTTTGTGGGAAGAGGCAACAGGGTACAGAAGTATGACCCTTTCGCATCTCCAGGGAGGAACTGCTTGCCACGTGGGCAATATTACATTGTCGGATAGAAGAGAATCTAAACAACAGCAGTTTCATCCCAAATGTATCATCGACACCGGAGAACCCACATGAGACAGCGTCTTTACGAGCAGGAGAAAAGGCTTCAGCCAGAGTGCTCCTCATTAGACGCAAGATAATCCCACCGCGAGACACCAAACCACAGGAAACCAGGCTCTGCTGCTCACAGAAAAATTTCTTTTTAATGATGCAGCTTATTACAGTGTAATTCTCTTTAAGAACAAGTCATTTGGCAAAGAGTAATTTATAAGCACACGGTGCTTTTCTAATGAAAGAAAAAAAAAAAGAAAGGTTATATTTGGACTTGGGACACAGGGCCTCTGGGTCCTGTCTCAGCCTTTCTACAGGCTTTCTGCTAAAAATGCAACAAACTGCTCTAGGTGTGACTCATCTGTTCTAACTTTGACGTCTGATGAGTAGGTGGCTAACTCTGAAGAACATCAGCTCCTTTTACAGTCCATGCAGAGCTGTGGAGTGCAATGCACTTCATCTCAAGGGACGCTGAAGGGACATCCCCCCAGACACCGCTCTCTACATGCAGCCAGGACCAAACAATGAAAGGGGGCAGACCCACAAAGGTTTTACAGGTTTCTAGACAAGGAGCAGAAGGGTGTCCCTATTTGTGTCACGAGAGAGCTGTACCACTGTGGGCTTCTCCTGCTGCTCTGGAGACAACACAGTCCGTGGAGAGAGAAATGGATGCCCGTTCATACGAGGGTGTAAATCTGTGGCTCCCTACCACCAGTACACTTCTAGTCACCAGTGACTTGATAGAAAATCCAGGGGAAGGCTGAAGGGTAGGTCCAAGAGGTAGAGTTCTCCAAGAGGTAGAGAAGACAGAAGCATATATCTGAGTCTGCAGCTGCAAAGCTGAGGGACCTACCCAGGAGAGAGGGCTTTGGTACTGCTACTCATGATCTGGGGGACCTTTTGTGTTTTGACTAGCAAAGACTTAAGGTCAACTATGGTAAAAATAGTGGAAACGGAGGCAGCAACCACACTGCACCCTTGCTGGCTGAGCTTCCAGCCCTGTGGGGTGCAGGCACCGGCTACACCACGGTCCCTCAAGCCCTGCTTCTCTGCTGCACGTCGGCAGAGCTTCAAACTGGAGAGCAAAGGTGGCTGCTGCCCTGAGCAGCCAAATGCCTTGCAATTAAGGTCCTGACTTGCAAATGGGGAATTTGCTTGATGCAAACCTGTCAGGATATGGGAGAGTTCAATCCAGTCCTCCCACCCCATAGGAGAGAACCCAGACCCTGATAATCATAGAATCATAGAATCATAGAATGGTTTAGGTTGGAAAGGACCTTGAAGATCATGGAGTTCCAACCTCCCTGCCATAGGCAGGGACACCTCCCACTAGACCAGGTTGCCCAAGGCCACGTCCAGCCTGGCCTTGAACACCTCCAGGGATGGGGACTCAACAACCTCTCTGGGCAACCTGTTCCAGTGCCTCACCACCCTCAAAGTGAAAAACTTCTTCCTAATGTTCAATCTAAACCTGCCCTCTTCCAGTTTGAAGCCATTCCCCCTCGTCCTATCGCTACATGCCCTAGTAAAAAGTCCTTCCCCAGCTCTCCTGTAGGCCCCCTTTAGGTACTGGAAGGCCGCAATAAGGTCTCCCCGGAGCCTTCTCTTCTCCAGGCTGAACAGCCCCAACTCTTTCAGCCTCTCCTCATAGGAGAGGTGCTCCTATAATCTGGAGTAAAAGGAAGGTGAGTAGCACTGCCGCATTGTAGAAGAATAAACGCTGCTCAGGTCTTCAGAGTGAAGGTTAATCATCACCTTTCTGCACTTTCCAGTGTTCCCCAGTGTTATACTGGGAGCCTGGATGCCTCATTTGAATTTTTATTATAGTAATGCATGTAATGTGCAAAAAATCAGCCTTTTACATGCCTATGAACAGCGCAGCGTGTGCCGAGAACATCCCAAGGAGTGAGGACAAGGACTCATTTGCTGCCCAGTCAATAAGGGTTTCTGACAGCAAAGCAGGTGCTGTGAATTATCATCCTTTTCTATACACTTCACACCTGTGCAGCTGCATTTTATCCAGTGAACACTCACAACTTTCCAGACACTCATTAATTCACCCATGGGCTTGGCTATTTGCTTGGGGAAGTCAATGGTGTAGTCTGATGGCCATGACAGTAGAGCTTCTGAGCAGGGTCACACAGAAAAGGGTAGAGATGAAAACAAAGCCATCGGACACGCCAGCCAGCCTGAACCAGCAGAGAGTGCTCCCTCTCCACCACGGTCCAGTTTTAGCACACCTTGAGACACTGCCACCTAATCCTCCTCCCGAGGGGGAGCCTGTGTCTGCTCCTTCTGCGGATCCATACTCTTTCCTCCTCGGCCACAGCTTTCTTGGCTGCATGACAGGAGACTTGGCACAGAAGCCACGTGTGTTTGCAGCAGCACAACAGCTCCTTCGGTGGGAGGCAAGGGCTGAGAGGGGCTGCGCTCACCCACTGTGTTACAAACCCACCGCCTGTGCCAACTCCACCTCCTGCTACGGCCGACCCCACTCCGAGATCCAGTTCCCTATTGTGTACAACTTTGTACAACTTAGGTTGCTTGGGAGAACACCTGATTCAGGCTGCCTTTAAAATACGTATTAAATTAAATGCACACTTACACAAACACACATACACATATTTAGATAGAGACTCATAACACAGGTCTGTTTCAAATGTTTCTAAGAATAATGCAGTGGGGAAAAATGCACTGTTTTGTCCAGGTTAAACTATTGTGATACCTTTTTTATTTATAAAATGGTGGGACCTGGGGGGATGGAAGCCCATGCATTTTGATGATGAGCTTATTTTTGCTGTCCTTGTGAAAAGAGTCCCAAATTTCAGATTGCTTTTTTTTTTTAAACTGCCACTGAGGAAAGTTCATTTTCTTGTGTATTTTTTCTTCTACAAGGCTCATTGCTGTGGCTGTCTCTGTGTATCACAGGCATCTGTTAGCTGATACCTATGGTGTTGGGCTGAAGTACAATTGCAGTATTATTTCCCAGTTTAGAGTGAAGGAATTTAGGCATGGAGAGATTAAAGATCCAAGATTATTGAGCGTATTTTGTTGCCCAGCTTATATCGCACAACTCCTGATTTTTCATCGTAGAATTGCCTCCTACAGTGCTTGATATTTTCAAAATCCAGCCTCCATTAACCTCAGATGCAGCTACAAGTGACTAAACTATCCACAAATCAGGTCTAAGACTCTAGGTTGAGCAAGTCAGGAGCAGAGATGGACTGACTAGAAGCCATCCATGAACAGCTTGCTGCTGTAAACGACTCTCCAGTATCACACAGGGCTTTATCTCCTCCATCACCCTACGTGTGACAAGGGATGCAGTCAGCCTGTAGGTAGGTCAGCAACCTGGAAACGTGCCATGAGAACTTGGTGGACTTTTGTCTTTAACCTCAAAATTTCTGCAGGCATGGAGGGACCCGGGCCTGCAGCTTTGGGATGCTCCGGGTGAGAGCTCCATGGCGGCTTTCAGGGTTTCTGTTGAAACAAATCAACATTTCCTTTGCCAATGAAATGTGCCATTTATTCAGTTTTCTTACCATCTTCCTCCTCTTCCTTGGCTTCTCAGGGTCTGATTGCTTCTTCTCATCTGTATGGAAACTGCCTCCAATAATTTTCTAATTCTCAGCTTCTTTCTGCCTCATAAAAGCTTTGCCACCCACTAACATCCACCTCCGCGTTACTTACACCCACCACACAGGGACAGATGCTCAAAAGAACTATAAAGGTGACATGAAGAAACTAGCGAGTCTTTTAATCCTGGTCTTCATTTAATTTCTGTTCTGCTATTTTTTAGTATGCTAATGAGATTTTGTAAATCTCTCAGATGAAAGAATAGAGAAGGAAGGAGAAAAAAACCCAACCCTCAACCTATTTTGTGAAAAGCTGTACTTCTATATCTGAAATTAAGAAGTCCAAGCCAGGACTCATGTTGGGGATTTATTTAAAAATTTAATTACACAAAATCCTATTCATTATGAATGCATCAGTTGAATTTCTTAAGTACTGAATATTAGTTGCAGCTCTGGCAGTGGAAGGATTTGTTTTCCCTACTATCAAATGGCAGCAAGAGGACAACTTCAAGCTCATTTTGCTAATCTCACTTTGGAACATAATCAGGCATGACTTGGTGACACAGTGCAGGGGATGTGTTAATGGCTGTCCTCGTGCTAATTACACACCTCTGAGTATGCAGAGAAAATGCTGCTTTAGTACATGTCCACACTGTAGTACCACACTCCTCTGTATCAGGGGACCCTGAATTTTAGATGAGGCCACATATTTTCAGAGGTATTTCAGAAAAAAAGAAAATGTTTTTTATTTTGTACCAGTTATAGATGTAGCAAAAATATGTTACAGAATTTTAAATGTATCCCAGATGGAAAGAAAGACATTCTCAAATTAAAATCCCTTGCTTGCTTTTCAAAAATCAGGGTTTTCGGCATAAACTGTCATGCAGTCTTGAAGTGCAAGCAAAAAATATCAAGAAATTTGACATTCTTCAATATATTGAAAATAATGTAATTATAATGAAACATAAACAGGATCCATACTAAAGTGTTTCAGTCTCATAGATGCTTTCTGAAAGACACCCAGGCGTATACACCGGCAGGATGGAGCAGGGTCATGCTCTCCAGTTGTCCTGCTTTAAAATCAAGTTTGATGGACCATTCCCAGCCCAGGTGGGAGGACACCGAAACTTCACGTGTTTCAGACTGAAGGGAGATGTGCCCCCTCGCTGACCCTCAGCCAAAGCTGCAGATGGGTCATGGACACCCAGACAAATGATCCCAGTTTAGCTACTGCGTTTGCTGGATCCTACCTGAGATCACTTTCTGTGCTTTCTTTGAGAAATAAAATACATTGAGTAGATACAAGCAAAACCATGTGCATGGGCAATGCCTGTGGAGCATCTGGCAGTTATTTGCTAGCCAAAATAGATGAAAAGTATAGAGATGAAATGGATGAAATGGAAGCATCTGGACCTGTGGAGGTCTGGCAAGTTGGCAAGTTGATATACATCACCTGCTTTGGGGTAACTGCCCTGTGCCTGCTCCAAGGGCTTAATTGAGCATGAATCTCAGCTTTAAGATCCGTAACAACAGAAAAAAGGCATCCTGGCTTTGAGTAAAGACAGTATGAGACCACGACTGTGGGAATGACTAGGACTGGACGCGCACATAGTGTCTGGAGCATCCTTGCTCAGTGCAGGTTTATCCTGCACCCACGCTCACTACCGTCCCTCACGTTGCCTTTCTTCTACTCTGTTACCCCTGACAGAAACATTGGCTTCCTGGAAATTTTGAAGGGCTTTTAAAACTAAGGGGAACAATAGAAGACAATAAACTGCTCCTGTTCCTCAAGGAGAAGCCCACGAGAGTGCTTTTTTCAGTACTGTTTAAGCCCTTTGCAGAGGCACTGAAGCAAGGAGCTGAACTGAGGGTGTTTTGGTAGAGTACGCGCTGGTGTCCTCACTGTGACTGCAGAGGGAG
>VUYV01000488.1:117237-152282 GCA_008711295.1 Anarhynchus alexandrinus | reverse complement strand
GGTAGGGGAGGCAAAGTCCACAAAAGCCCTAAAGCTGACCTGTTTATTTTGTTTTAAATTCACACTGAGGAAGAAATTAATATGGAAAAGGGGAAAAAAAAAAAAGAAGAAATTATTGCCCACTGTGCTCATAAACTTTCCAGTTCAGACTGGCTTTAATAACTCATCATCCAATATTCATTTACAAGTTACTACAGTAACAGCACGTCTCCAAGAGGAGCAGATTTGCTGGTGTCATCTGACATAATTAGACCAAATCCACCCCGAGACAATCGAAATGCTTCCCTTCCATCAGGCAACCTCCAGCTATCACAATTATATGACATTTAACTTTACTAAATGCTCTTTTAGGAACGCACCCTGGGAGTGCCAAAGGACAGCAAAAACATCAATGGTCTGATGGAAGGGGAGAAGGGATGAGGTGGTGATTGTTGAGCAGGCCTGCAACCTCTCTTGGTGGGACTCATGTCTCCAATCCCATCCACATACACCCCCCAGCCAAGGATTTGCTCTATGGTCTACAACACATTGCTCTTGAAACTGGCATGGGACAATGAGCAATTAAGCCTACGCCAGGCAGATCACAGCTGAGTTCGGATCTTGGGCTGGGGCTGTGTAGGTGGAGCAGGGAGAAGGGACAAGGCACCCAACACTGCGGACACTGTCTCCCTGTCCTGTTTCATAGGCTGTGCCCATGCCTATATCTCTGTAGCAATCACTGAGCAGCATATCAGCCATAGGATACTTCTTATTTTTGGTTAGGACTTTATCCAGAGAACTGTGTCTGGAGGAATGCAAGACTGGCTTAAAATCATGTTTACCCCAGGTTTGGGGAGCATTAGGAAGTGAAGAGGGGAAAACAAACTGTGCCAAGCTCAGAGTAACTCTCCTTTCCCTTCATGTCCCTGCCCCTTCTCCATTACTGACCCAGCCCTGAGCTTTCAGCTTGCACTTGCTCTGTGTACCTGCATTGTGAGTGTGGCGTTGAATGAAAAATCTCCCTGTTACAAGACAACCCAAAATACATGATTATTCCACTGTCAGCTGAAAGTGTGGCTTGAGTTTGTGTAGCCAGTCTTAAGGAAGGGGAAAAAAATGCAAAACAATCCAGAAAACCAATGTGAGCCATCACCTTTGGGCATGAAAAACAAACTGCAAGTCTGGGGAATTTTTTTTATAGTTTGTGTAATGTATACTGCTGTTTCATTGATATATTCTTTGCAGTAAGGAAAGGGACATTTCTGTGGCTTGTGTCACAAATACTTCTTTGCATTTTGTGCAAATCATAGCCTGTTCCTTCTTCCTCCCCCTCAAATTCTCAAAGAATAGTTCTTCTAGAAGTTTTCTTCACATGGGGAGGATGCAGGTGGAAAGAAAGAACAGAAAGGGAGGCTCAGCTTAGCCAGAGAAGATAATGTTCCACCTACAGCACGAGAATTATCTCTATTAATAGAGTGAAAGTTTAAAGGGTTTTGTTGAAGACAAAAAAAACCCCACACAACAACCTTCTAAGTTAACATTCGTGTTTACGGAAAAGTACTGTATTGACAGCCTCCGAGTTTGCAGTGCTCTGCCTGCAGAAGGAGCAGAGCACAGAGACCAACAGCTTGCTCTTTTTTTTTTTTCCCCAACCTGTCCTATCAAAATGCCTCAGATCTGGGACAAAATGGTTTCCGCTAGCCAGAAGAGGTTGAGTCATTCTCCATGCTGCCCCTCCTGCAGCATTGCCCTTTTGCAAAGGGAATCCCCTGGTATTCCCTATCCCGCTGGCACCTCCACTCTGACCTCGTGTGCCACCAGCAAGAGGGAGCATAAAATCACAGAATGGTTGGGGTTGGAAGGGACCTTTAAAGGTCATCTAATCCTACCACCCTGCCATGGTCAGGGACATCTTTCAACTAGATCAGATTGCTCAAAGCCCCATCCAACCTGACCTTGAACACTTCCAGAGATGGGGTATCCACAACTTCTCAGGGCCACCTGTTCCCATGTCTCACCACCCTCATCATAAAAAATGTCTTCCTTATGTCCAATCTAGACCTACCCTCTTTCAGTTTAAAACTGTTGCTGCTTGTCATGTTACACAGGCCCTGGTAAAAAGTGTCTCTCCATCTTTTTTATCNGCAGGTCCTGGAGCCTAGTTATTTTTAAAGTTGGGGAAGCTCTTGCTGGAAATCCATTGGGATTGTGTGCGGCTCTGGCTGCAGCACCACAGGCTTTCTGTTGGCTCTGGTCTCTCTAGCTCTCCATCCTAAAATTTTCTATTTCAGTGCAAGTAGAGCATTGGAGAAAGGGGCAGAGGTGCCACATTTCTTATTTAAAGCGATTCTTGCACTTTAATTTTCCCCTCTTACACCCTCACTTGTCTTGTGGGAAGTTTTTATGTTTTAATTTCAGCCAGGTCCTCCCCATGCAGGTAGCTTAATGCATGTTCTTATAAACTTGTCTGGCTGAACAATACCCCGTACCTTGCACATCATAAAAGTGAATAACTGTACAACTATTCTGATACACTTATGGGTTTTGAGGATTTAAGAGTGGGGTGGATTTTTCTTTTTTTTTATTTTCAGCTTTCCGTAGAGAGATTTTTATAGAGCTTTCTATGTGACTTTATTGAACAAGATGACAGACCACTCATTTCATCACATCAAAGGTGTTTCAGTCTTTCTTTCCCACAACAAACCTCTCTCCTTCTTCCTAAAGGACCACCAGGGCTGGAGGGAGGAAGCATGGTGGCTCAGGGATGGGACACCGAGGGAAGATCTGCTCCCTGTCTCTCATGTTGCAGTGTTGCCTACCTGTTCCCTGGGGCAGGGTGCATGCATACAAGAGAGAGCAGGGTTCCACGGTCCAGGGCTCAGGCTGCTGAGCTGCTGGCTGCAGTCCCTGCTCCCTGTTGGGATGTCACCTGGGGTGAACAGCATGGCTTTGCTGCAACAAACTTCATGCTCCTGTGACAACTTGACTCAGTCAGGATGGACACTACGTCCCCTTCTGGTTTTGTATAGGGCTAGGAGAGCTCTGGGACCAAGCTTAACAAGCAGATGGGGTGTTTTGTGCAACCGGTCAGACCAAAGGCATGAATCACTTGTGTAGCTGCTTCAAGAGAGAGACCCACACTCCTAGGAGGAGCCACTCAAGTGTTTCTGAGACTTCACCAGCAGCTCAGTGAAGGCTGTTAGGTACCTGGAAGTCTTCATGCCCCGATCAACATAGCTTCCAGCTGTCTTTAAAACTCTTCATTTCCCTTCTTTCCAGCCTGTGAGCATGCAGTGATGGCTCAACCTGTAATTTCCAAATCCACAGCGAGTCCATGCTGAGAATAACATCTTTTAGATGCATGGGGCTTGCAAAGCCTTCAAGGAGAAGGATAGCATTACTTAGCAGAAGAAACACCTGTGACAAATGACCAGATAAATTTTGGGTGGGATTTGTGTCTCACCTAAACGTATATGTCTAAATGTCTAAAAGACAGACATGTTCAAATGTGAGCTATTCACTTGAAGCTCCCTTAATAATGGAGATAAGGGGTACCTCTACAGAGCAATTCATCTCCCCTATCTTGAACATCCCCATCTTCAGGGAAAGATGAAATTACTGTGCAGCACCTATAGGAGATGTCCACTTCTCTTCCATGGCTAGAAGTGGAGCTGGGGTCACTGGCCCAGAACTGTACATCAGACTTGAAAAGTTTCACCATGTTCAGTGCAGCAGGATAGTCATGACTCGGAGTAGCAAAGGGTGTCAGAAGACAGCTGCTGTGACTGTTTAATGGGTGATTATGAGCCGCCTATTTGCCTAATGCAGAAAATCCCTTGAGCTGACTCATTTTCTTCCCAGCTAAGGGCTGGTCATCCTAATTTTCAGGCCTCTAGATTTAACAGTGAAATAAAACTAATTTACAGCTTTTGCCATTAGGAGGACAAATTTTCATCTCCTTCCTTCGAGTGAGAGGCACTATAACAAATGAATGATTACTGACCCATGATACCTATTAGAGATTGCAGTTGGGTCATCTCATTTGTTGTTTTAACACAAGAAATTAAGAGCTCTAGCAGGGCTGTCACAAAAATTGAATTGATAATGAGATGAACACTGCCTTTACCAGAGGCTCTTCCTAGAATTACATGTGGGAAAAGCTCAGTGACGAGAGGACCTTGAGCTGTGGACCTGAATCGTGGAGCTCAGCAGGACTTTCAGCTTGCACTGGGACCTGGAAGTGCAATCAAGCTGCTGCACGTCGGACTTCATAAGACTAAGGAGGAGTTAGCCATGTACTTGCTTGACCCTTTTCCCTCCATCACTGCGCGCAGCTAAATTGCCCACCAAAGAGGTTTTGAACCAAAAGGGGGATAGTGTTGGGACAGTTTGCTTCCAGCAGCAGCTACTGCTGCAGACTCCTGTGCTCTTAGCCTGATGCTGATTGCAAACCAGCCCCTGCTGCTAAGTGACAAAGCTGGTCTCCTTCAAAAGCATCCTCAGTACTGGGAAACCAATAGCTTTCAAGTTCTTCAAACACTGAAGAACGTGATGGATAACCTGACTGTGAGAAGGCAGAATTAGACCCTAGCAGTCCTGCAGAGTCTCAAGCTCAAGACATACATATTTGGCCTCTGCTCAGACCCTCTTGCCCCTAGACCGGAGGGGCTGTACGTCAGGCACGTGTAGCTCAGCACCACAGCGCCTGTCCCAGTCTGAGACTGTGCTCCAGCTGCACCCTGGACTCTCGGATCTGCCAGACATCTCTGATCTGGTAACATTGCTCCTCCCTGCCACCTATGCTGACACACCAGGCATTTCCCATCGTGTGACACAGTGCCCTGACATTGTCTCAAGGAAAGAAAATTGTAAGAATTGACTGCCACTTAATCATTAGTTGACTAGTTGTTCCTTTTTCCAACCTAACATAAGATGGAAAACTGTCCCATTGCCCTTAGTTCACAGAGGTCTGTTTAGTGCATCCACAAGCAGGCAAAGTACTCAGAGTAGTATCCTACTCTTAATTTGTGGAGTTGGGTCATATCTTTCCTCTCCACACTGGGGTTTCAGCTTAGCACTGGATGGAAGGAAATCAGAGCTATAACTCTTTCTTCTGCAGCAGAGCAGCTGAGCTGACTGCCCTGTTTTCATGGACTCAGGGAATTCCAAACAGGAGACTCTGCAAGGTTGTAGTGTGAAGCTATGCGGCAAGACATGCTTCAGATTTAAACCATAGCCCAAAAGTTAAATAATCAATCAAGAACTTAATATCTTCCCTGCTTTCCTCCATCCACAGCCACTTAGACCAGTGCACTGCAGCACAGAAGATCTGTATGAACAGTGCTCCTCCACCGCTGCAAACCAGAGCAGACCTAGTACTCACCAGCTTAGGATGCAGGTAGAATCAGACTCATGGAATTATTCAGGTTGGAAAAGACCTTTAAGATCATCGAGTCCAACCGTAAACGTAACACTGACAAGTCCACCGCAAAACCATGTCTCTAAATGTCATATTCATACATCTTTTAAATACCTCCAGGGATGGTGACTCAACCACTTCCCTGGGCAGCCTGTTCCAATGTTTGACAACCCTTTCAGTGAAGAAATATTTCCTAATATCCAATCTAAACCTTCCCTGGTGCAACTTGAGGCTGTTTTATCTTGTCCTATTGCCTATTACTTGGGAGAAGAGACAGACCCCCATCTCACTACAACCTCTTTTCAGGTGGTCATAGAGAGCGATAAGGTCTCCCCTGAGCCTCCTTTTCTCCAGACTAAACAACCCTAGTTCCCTCAGCCGGTCCTCACTTGTTCTCTAGACCCTTCGCCAGCCTTCTTGGCCATCTGGGCACACTGCCGGCTCATATTCAGCTGGCTGTTGACCAACACCACCAGGTCCTTCTCCACCAGGCAGCTTTCCAGCCACTCTTCCCCAAGTCTGTAGCGCTGCATGGGGTTGTTGTGACCCAAGTGCAGGACCCAGCACTTGGCCTTGCTGAACTTCATACCATTTGCCTTGGCCCATCAATCCAGCCTGTCCAGATCCCTCTGTAGGGCCATCCTACCCTCAAGCAGATCAACACTCCCACCTAACTTGGTGTCATCTGCAAACTTACTGAGGGTGCATTTGATCCCCTTGTCCAGGTCATTGACAAAAATATTAAAGAGAAACGGCTCCAATACCGAGCTCTGGGGAACACCACTTGTGACCAGCTGCCAACTGGATTTAACTCCATTCACCACAACTCTTTGGGCTTGGCCACCCAGCCAGTTTTTTACCCAGTGAAGGGTACACTCATCCAAGCCATGAGCAGCCAGTTTCTCCAGGAGAATGCTGTGGGAAATGGTGTCAAAGGCTTTACTAAAGTCCATGTAAACAACATCCACAGCCTTTCCCTCACCCACTAAGCGGGTCACCTTGTCATAGAAGGGGATTAGGTTAGTCAAGCAGGAACTACCTTTCATCAACCCACGCTGACCAGGCCTGATCACCTGGTTGTCCTGTACGTGCCACGTGATGGCACTCAGGATGATCTGTTCCATAACCTTCCCTGGCAACGAGGTCAGACTGACAGGCCTGTAGTTCCCTGGATCCTCCTTCTGACCCTTCTTGTAGATGGGTGTCACATTTGCTAACCTCCGGTCAACTGGGACCTCCCTGGTTAGCCAGGACTGCTGATAAATGATGGAAAGTGGCTTGGTGAGCACTTCCACCAGCTCCTTCAGTACCCTCAGGTGGATCCCATCTGGCCCAATAGACCTGTATGCATCTAAGTGATGTAGCAGTTCCCTAACCATTTCCCCTTAGATTACGGGGGCTTCATTCTGCTCCACATCCCTGACTTCCATCTCAGGGGACTGGGTACACAGAGAACAACTGGTTTTACTGTTAAAGACTGAGGCAAAGAAGGCATTAACTACTTCAGCTTTTTCCTCATCCTTTGTTGCTATTTTTCCCCCCACATCCAATAAAGAACGGACGTTCCCCTTAGTCCTCCTTTTGTTGCTAATGTATTCATAGAAACATTTTTTATTGTCTTTTATGGCAGTAGCCTGATTAAGTTCTTGTTGGGCTTTGGCCCTTCTAATTTTCTCCCTGCTTAACCTCACAACATCCTTGTAGTCCTCCTGAGTTGCCTGCCCCTTCTTCCAAAGATCATAAATTTTCTTTTCTTCCCTGAGTTCCAGCCAAAGCTCTCTTTTCAGCCAGGTCAGATCATTAACCTCACCCCTGCTTGAGGTCTTGTCAGCACTGGTGAAAGCAACTAACTTCAGGGCAGGCAGTGGAGAACCTGTTTCCACAGAAAGTGCTGATGCAGTTATGGTGGAAAACCGCCTACTCCCTTTCCATTGCTGCAGTCCCAACTCATTCATCAGAAATGCTCTTTCCCTAGAGCTGCTTTGTCTTTCTGGTGGACCTGATGTTGCGAGGTCAGCACTACAAAGTTGGACCTGCAAGTCACATCTCCATTTTGCTTCCCACGTGAGCTTACTCCTCATTTATTTCTGCTGCCTCTTTTACACAAAGATCTGCTTTAGCTTTTGGGCTTGCTCCAGCACCACTCGCTAAAATTATATCAAGTATTGATTAGTAACAGATATATTACAGGGGCAATGCTACTGAGGATACATTAAGTAAATGGAGGAGCAGGCCCATACTGCTTTATTCCTTTTACTCTGTTGCTGTTTATCAGAATGGCAATCAGCAGCAGCAGAGATGTACAGGATCTGAATCAGCCATGGCTTAAACTGGCCAGAGATCATCCAAATTAATAGGTTATGAAGAAGACTCGGTGTCGTGTTAAATAGCTGTGGGCCTGGTATTACCCGTGGTTACACAGTAGTTACAGGGGTGATCTTGTGAAATGAGAATGGTTCAAGGAAAAAAACCTCATGGCTCAAGAACCTCAGCGTTTTGGTGGTCTGCCACACTGCTCCGTGTTTCATTTTCACTTATCATCACTCAATATTTTATTTCCTTCTCCATTTAGAAAGGTGCCAAGCACTGGTGACAATGGTGGCTGGCTACTATTTTTTAAGCCATGCAACCCAGGTGGTGAAGTAGGAAAGACAGTAAGAGAACAGGAAAGGGGAGACACAGTTGCAACTGCAGGTGATGGACATCAAGGTGACACTGGCAGAAGATAAGAGGAAAATGAATGTTTCACGTTGAGAAATTGAGGTAAAAACCAGTTTTAAGCAGCAAATTTACACTAAGATATGGAGCAAGGTAAACCACAACTCTTTCTTAACAGTCAAATGTGAAAATGAGCATCAGTGGCACCAGTACCAACCTAAACTGACTTGCAAATGCCCTTTTGCTGGAGTTCCTTGCTACTGGCCTTACACAGGTGACTGTAGTTAAAGGAATGCAGGCTGAAAAATCAGACAACCGTGTAGGTGAAATAACATCAGGAATAAGTTAAACCATCTGAAAGTGCAGAGTGGCAGAGTTATAACTAAACTTCCTTTCCAGTTCAGTCTGTCATTGTCCTGATTCTGGTGTTACTTGGCTATTTCTCTCCGCTGCCTGTAAGGGCAGTTGAGGGCGAATAAGCCAAGCTCAGACGCAGACATCTAGTTTTCAGCTCCTACATTCAGCTGAGACAAATCTCACCCTGCTCCTGCCTTGGATCCTGAGCTTCCTGGTTACCCTCAGCCCTTTGATTCTGTCTCTTCCTGATCCATCTGCCTGTCCCTCCACTGGCTTGTCCCCACATTGCCTCAAACATGGCCTCCTTATTGACCCCATGACCTTCTCAAGATTAGTACCTTGATGAGTTTAGGCTCTCCTAATAACATCTCTACTCTTTCCTGAATTCTGCTCTATCTGAGCCATGAGACAGGACTGTCAACATCTCACTCGAACCCAAGACTGCTTTCAGGATCTCAGCTAGCCAGCTGGAGTACCTCCATGCCCTCTCTTTGCTGTGTGAAGATGTACCTTGACACTGACCGTCTAGCTGACAAACTCTATAACTCCTGGTCCCTCATGTGAAAGACTCTATGTGACAAAGCAAGCATCCCTGTTGTCACCACGACTTGCAGCCTTTAAAGGACAAGGTTACAAAGGACAATGTGCAAGGTTTAAACTGCCAAATAAAGGAAGTCTAGGGACAGACCTCTGGTTCCAAGCTCAGGTGACACAACCTGGCTTAGAGACAGCTCTTCATTGAAGGGACACAGTGCAGTCTGAACCCATGCCAAGGAACAAGGGGTGCAGGTGGTCAAGGTCCAGACCTCATGTCTAATTTATCAGCCTTTATGCAGGTTAATAAAACAGGCCAGGAGCCATTCTCTGGCCCTGAAGACAAGTGGCATAGCTTGAGTCCATGTGGTTCAAGTTGCCTCTCACGCAGGGTGGCCTCTGTGTTGTGCCTGGTGGGAATAACCTCTGGTCTCTCCCAGCCCATCAAGGAGAGCACTTGCTAGCACAGAGCAAATCCAGGGAGAGTGCTGGCCACCGTAAAGCACAGATGATTGCAAGTTGGTGCTGTGGCTGTGGCATGCTGCAGCTTGGTGGATGCAGCCATACCCAAATTTCCTACACCCAGAGGTGGCTCAGCTTGCGCAGGCGAGAGGCAGAAATTCACATTGGGGGAGTTCATGTGCTGCTTCCCAAGCCCTTGAAGGTTAATGGTTGCACGGAAACTGTCAGCCTTCAGGGACATCTTTTGGCACCTTTACTAAGCACTCGGTCATTTGGAAGGGAAAATAATAAGCGCTTTCCCATGGAAGGCTTTTTCTTTTGGCATCTTATGTCAAGATTCAGTTACATGTCAGCTACGTGTTTGTTTTCATAAGGCACTACGTAAAAAAACATCTCTTCCTTCAAGCGCACGTTGTGTCAGCAGCAATTTTGGACCGATTTCAACTCCTCAGCCGTACCGCAGCTCTTCTACGGCTAGAAGAGGGCATTCAGGCTTTACCTTCCCTGTCAGCTGAAGAGTCACACTGCTCTGCAAACTGCCCTTGAAATCAATGTGGTTGCTATATTAGAAATACTTAGCACATAAATTGTAGGACATGGAGGCAGTGCATGTTACAAGGCATGATAAGTGTGCAGTGAACCTGCTGTACAAGCTCATTTCAAAGTCTAGAACAGACTCCTTGCTCTCCCGCCTGCTTGGTTCAGAGCTTTAAGGGAGGGCATGATTGTAAGGGTACATGGCTAACCCCATCCAAAATCCAAAAAGGGGGCTGAGCTTTCTCACATGTTATATTTTTTTATGCTGATATGCCCACACTGCAGGTTTGATGGTAAAATGAGATTTCCCACCTAATTAGTGTACTTTCGCCTGAATCTGAGGATGTTACTGGGTGGGCAGTGGTTAAAGAACAATAAAACAGGAATGGAAGTGGCATTCCCACATTTCCACGGGGCTTGACTGTGTGCATACTGATAAATAATCATAACTGGGCACCTTATCCTTGAATAGTGAGACAGCGAGGGAAAGAACGGGAACTATCTGTGCAAGTTTTCATGTGGCTGGGCATTTGAAAGCCAAGGAGACCACAGTAAGGATGAATCCAGAAGGTGTTCTTGTTTCCGAGCCCACCAAGGAGAGCTATATCTAGGTATGTAACTATTAAAGGCATATCTTCTGCGTTCGCAAACCCCAGCCTATAAAAAGACAAGCTCATTTACCAGGGAAAGTCTTTCTCTGTGAAAAACCTAAAGGCTCTTTAGACGTGCCAAATTGATTTCTTTGTCTTCAAGCACGAATATCAATTAAGCTGAGGTTATGTCCTAGCTTAAAAGCAGGGTGAGATTTATGTGAACAATCAGTTTCAGTTACAGGGAATTAATCTTAAGTGTATAGTACGGGCATAGGAGTGCATTACTTTCCTTTTATGTCATTTGTTTCCTGATACTGGCACTCTGGAGCAAGGGTATCTCAAGTAAATTTGGCTTCTCATTATACATCCAAATCCCATCAGCACAGCTACAGACACCTGGCGAAGGGTCACATTCAGTTGAACATGCTCAGCTGCGTGCAGGTGACATCATGTTTCAGTGGAGGCACCTCAAGGTTTCGGAGACGTTGCTGATAGAGGAGCCATGGCTCCAGGGAGAAGAGCAGATGCTGAGCAGCCAGAATGGGTCTTGTTTGCACTGGAGCGATGCATTTCTCACTTGGCTGCTTTACCATTGTGCCACCCTCGTTATTTCTGCTATTGTTATTTCTCCAGCACTGAGCATAACAGATACCTTGAAAAAAGGACCGTACAGAAAGGATGAACTGCTACAAACACAAATACTCAGCTGAACAAAGCTAGCACACCTCCACTGCAGCCATTGCGCCTCCGTGACAAAGCTGTGCTGCTTGGAGCAGGGAAGCATGGGGACAGCAGAGGCTTTCACAGTTTGCGTGCTGACGTGAGGGAAGATAAATTTAGGATCCAGTCCTAGTTTTTGTGGATTGTGTTTTACACGAGACAGTCAGTAGCTAAAAGAAATGAGGCTGCAGTTCACTGTTTCCACAAGAGATGTGGGCATGGAGTCATATTTCTTCTAGCCTAAGACGCTTGTGGTTTTGACTGCATGATGACCTCACTTCAACAGAAACAGTGGAGGGTGATCCTTGCCCTGATCCTTTCCACCATTACAGCACTCCTGTGGGAAGTAGGAGATGTGGCTCTCGCCCCATGGGAGAGATTTCTTGCTTCTAGATTGCTCTGCAAGTAGTGAATGAAATGTAGACTATAAGCTGCTGCCAGGGTATTGTGTCTTCTCCTGCTCTCCGTGCTGTCACTCTGTGTTTGATACACGCACAAATTAAATGCAGGATCCAGTCCCTCAGGGGGCATGGGAGTGCCTGATTTTGCACCCAGAGAGGTACAAGGGGGAGATGCTGAGCTGAGCAAGATGTTGTCCTAAGATGTCAGCCCTCTGGGGACAAGGAGGCACAACTAGCACATTCTCAGTACCAGCTTTGTTGTACAGGCACTCTTACAGTGTCTAAGTGATCACATGAGTCTTTTGGAGTTAGAGACCAAATAGCATCTAATTATATTTTAAGAGCTGGATCTTGCCCTGAGTCCCCAATGAGTCATGTTCATGGACCGGTAAAGGAAATATCACAATTTGCCCCTACACTGGTGAAGGCACCACCCATCATGGGAACTTATCCAACCCCTGTATACTGGAGGACCACTGAAAACCTTGGGTATCTCAGTCTATTGGCTGCAGAAGAGTTACTCTGCCCTGTGACACCACACTCGAACTTGCACCAGATGGATCTCATACAGCCACCAGAGAAAAAGGGGACAACTTCAACGAAGATATTGGGAAAGTGCATTCAAAAGGAGGGGCCAGGTACTGGAGGTCTCTGCTCCACCAATGGGGGCTGAGCCTGGTCGCAACTGTGGCTGCAGAAGAGGATGGGAAAAATGAAACGAGGCTCAGCCAGACTAGAGGTTGAGTCTGAAATGCTAGTATGGGGGTTCTCTAGATGAAGGGCACATGATACTGGTGACATGCAAGTCTGGCATGCTGCCAGGACCTCTCAGTCGTAATATGCATCCTCGCCAGCACTGCTGATCTTGATGCCTAGCAAAAAATCACTTGCAGATTTGCACACCCATAAATCACTTATGTCCAGACACACGTGCAACCTCGTCTCTTCCTAGAAATGTCGCTCTCTGTGATCCAGGGATCCAGCACCTGGCTCTGGTTCAGCCCAGCTACAGAGCCTTGGCTCAGACTGCTGAGGAAGAGCTGGGAGAAAGTCTGTAAGGCAGTGACTCACGAGATGAGAAAGGTGAAAAGGCAAACAGAGGTAGGATTGCTGAGATGGGGATAGGGAATAACTCAAGGATTGAAGATGAAAAACACCAGCATGGAAAGATATAAAGTCCTAGATGGCAACACAGACAGCTGGAAACTGGAAACTCAGCAGCACTGAGGACCTTTTGCAAGTGCAGTAGAAACCTACCCTTCCCCACCTGATGGCTGACTGACTGGCCAGTAAGGACTCTCCAGGTGTCTTATTGGGGACACTGAGCATACTAATGCTTAATCTGGTAGCACATTAAATCTCAGCTATCTCTTGTCTGTGTCAACCAATAAATAACCATCTTATACTTCAAAGTTGTGTATATCCTGCTTACAGAATCTCTTTGTGCATAGCAAAAGGTGCCTGAACAAAGTGACCTAGAAAAGGAGGGTTACACTTTCCTCTCTCCAGCATAGAAAGCCAGCATGACCAATAGAGGAAAATCCGGTTTCTTTGTTCTTGTTCTCCCTTTTATTCTTCATCCTCCCATCTCTTGGTGTGTGGGGTTACCACAAAGGCAAAGGGATTAAAAACGCAGCCAGCGTTGTATTTCCACTTGTACACAAGTGGAAAGTGTTGTATGTAGTACATTACGGTGTTGACTCTTTTCAAGAACAAAAATTCAAATTTTGGTGAGAGTCACAGAACAAAATACCTTTGAAGATCTGGACTGTTTAGGCAGTGGAAAGTGACAGTCTGCTGGGCTAGAGTATCTACGGTCTCAAAAAAATCTGGTTAAAGTTTTATGCTCTGTGTTTCAAAGTTTTGAGATCACAGAAAGGTTTCAAAAACAACTCAAAGAAAAAATCTGATTCATCTTACCTAACATCACAGGTTCACAGGTGTCTGCATGTGATCTAGTCCATATAGGCTCTCCTAACAGTCAAAGTAAATAGCATAGTCCTCTGTGCTCGCCTCCTGATCTGCTTTTGCATCTAATCTAAGCATGCCTATTTCCCTGCACTGGGTAAAATGGGACCTTGCGTTTAGTCAGGCATCTCCTGTATTTGGCACCAGAAAGGAGCACTATGCACAACGGGAGGAGTCACTGAGGGTGTGGAGCAAAATCAAAATAAGGAACACTTGGTCTGGCTGGGATGGAGTTAGCTTGCTTCACAGCAGCCCTTACAGTGCTGGACTTTGGATTTGTGACCAGAACAGTGTTTATAACACAGAGATGTTTTAGTTATTCCTGAGAAGTGCTTGCACAGCGTCGAGGTCTTCTCTGTTCCTCACTCCGCGTCCCTCAGAGAGTTGGCTGGGGGTGGGCACGAGGTTTGGAGGGGACACAGCTAGGGCAGTTGACCCCAACTGGTCAAAGGGATATTCACAGAATCACAGAATCATGGAATTTTCATCATGCTCAGCAATGAAACTGGTGGGTAATCTTTCCAAGGTAAGTCTTTGCTTGTAGACAAGCTGGACATTGGTCTGCTGGTGGGAGGTGGCAAGCGACTGCATTTGTATCACTTGTTCTTTGTTTTCTCTCTTTCATTCATTTATTAAACTGTCTCTATCTTGACCCGCGAGTTTTTCTCACTATTGCTCCTCTGATTCTCAAAAACCTTCCCACTTTGTATAAGGTCTCAGCAATATTACTACTGCAATCCTGAAAATCCTGTTTGAACAACGTCAACTGCGGGGGTGCCCACACTTAATGGAAAGAGCAGTTTGGCAAACAAAGCTGAAACATGACCCAAAGCTAAGACCAAAAAAAGCAGGAAGTGAAAAATTTTGAAATACTGAGAATGACACATTTGGAAACAAACATGTGTTTGTGCCATTTATGGAAAAGTTAGTCCACAGGGCTGAGCCATCTCTGCATGCAGTCTAGTAGCAGGAAAAGACCTTGCAATACGATGCTGAGACAAGGCAGAAGTGACAAATGTCAAACAATCCTGTCCCTGGCATCCACTACTACTACATGGAGAAAATGCAGGGTGTGCCATCAGCCTGAATGACAGCAGCAACCTCAGACGTGCAGTAGAATCACCTATAGAGAAAAGGTAGTAGGAATTATTTGCCTGTGTGGTTTGGAGAGCTGACGCACACCACACACCGCTTGTCTGCAGTGGAGGGAGCGCATGAAGAGCAAGCAGTGTGGAACACCGGCAACTGGAATTGCCAGGGTAATTTTGTGATTTGCATCAGGACAACCAGAGAATAAGTGCATAAGAAACGAGAGGTCAGGGCAGCACGTAGGCACGAGGCTAAGACCAGCATGCTAGCTTTGTCAGAGGTGTCCCCAAAGGAAATGGGCTGAGCAGTAGTGAAGACTGGATGTGTGGTCTTCAGCACCTGCAGATGAAAGTTAGCTCAAGCTGTGGTAGCCTGCTCACATTTCAGGTGTGCTGGTGAAGGCAATGGCTGAGCAGCTGCCTAATGCCAGGGGTGAAGAAGGGGGCTGTAGGCATAGGGTAACACCATCTTTTTAAAATTAGTTCATTTGCATCCTCTGATGGAGCGTTACAGTGGAGGGAAGTGGTAATTTGCACCCTGTGGCCAGACGAAAGCACCCACACAAAAGCTTGCCAATGTCTCTCCACCCACGCCTGCTCTAGGTGAATGCAGAAGAGAAGTGATCTTCTCTTTAACGTTTCCATACACCTCCTTGGTGTGGGGTCATCTCAAAACACAGCACAGATGTGGCCCCACCACAGGCACATTCAGCATCCTTTATATCTTGTGTCTCTCCTCTGATGGGATTCATCCTGCCGCTCTGTCCTTCCTTCCCTGCTGCTCCTGACCTATTCTGGTGGCACATAGCTCTGAAATGAGTGTGACCCCCACAGCCCACCCTGACCCTCTGGTCTGCAACTTGCTGCTTATGATGATCTCTGTGCTGATAACCAAATCTTGGCCCACTGGCCAACACTTCAGCAACATACCTTTAGGGCTTCCTCCCTGTGCCAGTTACTATTATTATTTCACAAGAGCTCCTGGTAGTTTGGGGGCATTCTGATATTTTCTGACCTTAAGCTAAACTTCCTTATGACTGCATTAACTTCTCCTTGTCTGGTTGTGTATGACATGAAGTGCTTAAGAGGTCTGGCAGCCAAACACGTTGTGCCAACACTTTGGCAGCTTGCTGCCCGATGCACTGGGTTTCTTGTGGTCCCCCACCACACTGAGGTAAAGCTGTGTGATAAATCAGATGTGACGAACCTGATCTGGTGCAACCACAGGGACCAGGTTTGGGACCCTCTTTTTGTATGAAATGCACTTGTGGAAATGAGGCAGCCCGTTGCTTCCAGATAAATGCAAGTAAAGAAGGAATGACTAAAGTGTGTCATTCTCCCCTGCCTTTGGATATGATGAAGGACACCACATTAACAAGTCTCCTAGCCACCATGGTAACATTTTTGAGCATGAAGCCAGCGCTGGCACCCTCAGTGTCTCCTTTCCCTACCTCCTCTGAGACAAATTGACCCTGCCTAAGTAAGAAAGGACTTTCCTAATCACATTAGGATCAGCTAGATGGCAGAAAGGGTAACAAAATTAGAGCTTTTAAACCATTATCTCCTCTTCATGAACATCTGCGTTGATAGAAGCCTGCAGACAGTTAAGGAAAGCTGAGCTATGGCTGATCTCATTATAGCTTTAAAAAACAAAATATGTGATGGAGAGCTGGTCCACAGCTGTAAGAAAACCATCAGTCTTTTTGTAAGAGGCAAGAAAACGCTCTGCTCAAGCCCAGATTGGTTATATTCTGATTCTTGATTTAAAAAATAAAATTATCTCCAATTCCTCAAATCTTTTCCTAGGCCTCATATGCAAACTAATATATACACATATACCTAGTCAGGTAATGTGCCTATAATTTCATATTATATGTGTCATGCCATAGTGTTTTAATCTTGTTGTCTGCATCCTGTTTGATGTAATAATTTACTGTAATATTTTGCATAACCAGAGTTGATATATTGTATGGAGAAGCCAGGGAGCATGTCTGATCTCCTTGCTATGACAGCAATAACTGAAGTGATATGGTTATTGTACTCAGAGAGAAACATGAACTCTGCAGAAAAACTGGACTGGATGAAATAGGGGATAGGACTGGGGTTTGGCTAACGTGAAACAGAAACCTATATGGCAAATGATACAGTGGTCAGGAGTTTTACAGTGCAACATGTTTTTCTTAAAAGCACTAAACAGGAAATATTCACATATTTCTTAATAGAAATCAGGAAAAAAATATGACTTCCGATTCAAAGCATAATTTACTGTGAAAAAAACCCTCCTTTTACTTATATGCTTACATATATAAATAAAACTAAGAAGGCCAAAAATCAAATCAAAATATTATGAATTTGATTACATCAGACAGATGGGCCCAAAACACAAAGCCAGTATGTGGAGCTAGGTATGTTCCATGCAGAGGGATATATGGCTATGTCCAGCACAAGAAGATCAAGCAGTGAACCCAAGCACTGGAATCCTGATCATCCACATACCCGAATTATCAGCTCACTCCCTGGCCCTGTTTGCACCACCCCAGCTACTTCTCTCCAAGGCAAAATTGCTATAGCGAGAGCTAACCCTAACCAGTTGAAGAAGTCATTGGCATTTAGCTTCAGGCAAGAGCTTGCTTCCCCTCCCTCTTTCATTTAGCAGTATAGATATAATGAGGAGAGCCACGAAGATGATCCAAGGGCTGGAGCACCTCTCCTATGAGGAGAGGCTGAAAGAGTTGGGGCTGTTCAGCCTGGAGAAGAGAAGGCTCCGGGGAGATCTTATTGCGGCCTTCCAGTACCTAAAGGGGGCCTACAGGAGAGCTGGGGAAGGACTTTTTACTAGGGCATGTAGTGATAGGACAAGGGGGAATGGCTTCAAACTGGAAGAGGGCAGGTTTAGATTAAACATTAGGAAGAAGTTTTTCCCTTTAAGGGTGGTGAGGCACTGGAACAGGTTGCCCAGAGAGGTTGTTGAGGCCCCATCCCTGGAGGTGTTCAAGGCCAGGCTGGACGTGGCCTTAGGCAACCTGGTCTAGTGGGAGGTGTCCCTCTCTATGGCAGGGGGGTTGGAACTCAATGATCTTCAAGGTCCTTTCCAACCTAAACCATTCTATGATTCTATGATAATCTGCCAATCTTGGACTTTGATACTGTAATCTGCAATGCCTGCATGCTGATGTGTATAAATGCACACGTGCACGCATGCACACGCATATGTCTTCTTCGTTGCTCCAATTTGGCAGAAACCTGAGCCTCATTTCGAAATGTCACAGCTCAAATAAAATCCCCCAAAAGAGTTTGCAATGCAGATCACTTCGGCAATCTGGTTCACAGCACAGCCCCAAAAATGGTAATATTGGTAACAGACTGAGATGAGAGAGCAGAAACTTTTAAAGTCAGCCTCACCACTGGGGTCTATTATGAAACTACCCTCTCCATCTACAGACACTTAATTGCTACCAGGCTTTTGGCCTCATTTAATTCCAGATAATTAATCCCCAAGTACTAGATTTTCATTCTGCCCCAAGACACTTCAACAGGTTTTCTTAGCAATGGCCCTGAAACGATCATTTCCTGCTCTCAGTGCTGAACATGCTGTGCCAAGCAGTTTGATGCGTGTCCATTAATAGTGGACCGCTCTGCTATATTAAGGGGAAGAAAAAGACAGGAGAAAAGTACAAGCCCTGCACTCTCATTGGTTTCGCTGTGAATTTCAGTGATTAGAAAAATGCAGATTCGACCACTCGTAGGACAATTACCCTGTTGCTCTTCAGGGAGTTCGGTTTGCAGAATGGCCAAAGAGCCAGGATGAGCTTCAGAGCTGCTGCTGCCAGAGCTCTGTCACACACCTCTCCTGCCCCAGGTTTGTCACCTGCCCCACAGGGAGATGACAATACCCATCCAAAGGGAAGGGACCAAAACCAGGTTCCCCTCTTTGGCATTGAAACCACCTCCCATTCCACTCTCCATTCTCCAGTTCCGGTTCAAAGGTGGATAAAATCTCAAGGAAACGAGCACAATGCACTCCCCATTGTGAAACAGGGATGCACAACTTAGCTATAATTTAGTTCTAAGCAAATTCTACCACAGATTTAATTCAATCAAAACTTCCCTCTTCCTCTTAAATAATCAGCAGAAGGCATTTGCTGTAGGTCTCCCCTCCATGACCATCACCAGCAGAGGCGTATCTAGAAGGCAGCATCCCATGGGGGATGCACAGGCACTGCCCTCAGGGACAAACAGAAGGCATCTTGCATGAAATTTGCACTTTTGCCCCTGGAGACCCAACAGCATCTTCTTCTTTTTTTTTTTTTTTTATTTGGATAGCAAGTTTAATGTAATCTTGAGATGATGCAGCACAGATTGAAAGTAACTTGCCTAATTTATTTTCTAGACTGTTGAGGCTGGCACAACAGCCCTATCAGGAGCTGAAACGTCCTCACAAAGCTCCTGGTTCATGTGCTTTGAGGTGTGATAGGGAATAGTGCCTGTCTTTCAACGGGCACCTTTTCTGGACTGTAAATGCTATCAGCTTACATTTAGTTTTCTTTTTTTTATATTTTTTTTTAGCACTGTATTTCTGTTTGTTGTACGTGGCAGGTGCCTAAACTGATTATCTCTGAAAGCAGCATAATTAATGGCTTTCTGGACTTCAAAATCAAATGCATTTTGATCAACTTCAAAAAAAGCCCCTTCTTTCTGCTGATAGGAGGTGTGAACCTGTAAGTGCCGAGCCCCTGAGACTTTCCCTGACTTCAGAAGAGGTTTCATCTCTTGTTCCACAGAATTACTCAGAATGAACGCCTCCTTAATGAAAAGAGAGGGGACCGGGGCTTTCTCCTTTCTGTGTCGCAGACCTTGCTTTAACCTCAGAAAGACCTTGTTTTTTCCACCTCTATAACACAGGTAACAGTATTTATAAGCACACTGGGAGTTTCTACTTGAGGAACATTTTATGAAAACCTGGCTATGTGCCAAAGACAAGCATGATATTTTCCAGGCCAATGAGCCATGGCCTCTCTACCACAGGGAAAAAAAAAAAATGTACAAGAAGACCCAGTCCCCTGAAAGAGGAGTTTCAATATTTAATTAGAACAGAAGTGGGGCATTGAGGCATCATAATGCTACCAGGCTGGTACCCCCAAGGCTAAGGGAGCAGAAGGCCTGATCTCCCTGATGTTGGATGACCAGGGCTGCTTCAGGAGCCTGCAGGAGCAGATGCTCTGCAGGGAGAGTGCTCTCTGCCTGCTCCCGGGTGGGGAAACCAGCTGGATGGGTCAGGATGTGACTGGGGGAAAAGTAAAGCAGCAACCTGGCAAAATGGGGCAGGGGGAGGATGCTGCAGCTACTGGGGGAAAGCAGTGGAGAGGGCTGGGACTCTGCTGCGGGGGATAAGCGGTGTGTGCAGACATCGCTGGCTTTTACAGGCTGCTGAACCACCAGTCAGTGGTTTTGCAAGCTGGGGTGACTTTCACGAAGCCTCAGAGGGCAAGAAGTGCTGATCCAGCAGTCGAGATGAGCTGTAACTGCACCTGCGGGAGCTGGGAGAGAGAGGAGCATGGGGGAAAGCCACCGTGGAGGGAACAGGCTGATGTGGTGAGCGCCGAGGGAATGCAAAGCTATTGCAAAAGTATCCCAAGGAAGGAGAGTCTCACCAAAATGATACAAACCTCTATTGTCAGTCAGCTGTAATTGATTTTTCTGGGGTTATTTCACTGTGTTCCCCCCTGCCCCCTAGCAAAGTTTCTTTGGTATTTACAACAGATGCAGTATTTCTGTGGGGATATCAAAGTTCTCCCAAGCAGGAGGGAGGGGATACTTAATTTCCAGGCTTTTGTGTGGGATCTCAAGTTGCTGCTATTTTGTGAACATTCAGGAAAATGAAAACACTGAACAGCCCCTTCCCAGCTTCCCCAAAGCCCTTCTTTCAGGGCAAATCAGTAATCAAATGTAGCTGTTTTTTCTGCTGACAGTACCGTTTCTAAAAATATCATATTTTGCCCATAGACATGTGATCTCTATCAATGAAAGTCATTGTGTCTGAACTAGAGGGCTTTCTAAAAGACATCAGGGAGCTGAAGTTATGGACTTAAGCTCCTGAGAAATGATCTTGGCTTTGGATTTGTGCAGCTGGCCTGGTTAGGTTACCATAAGAGCCTCTTCAGGCTTTAAAGGACGTGAATTTATTCCTGGGAGGCAAGACAATTTCACTTTACCCTCATCAAAGCTTCACCCTGTGTTATGTCAGTGAAGTTTCAAAACAGGATCCTTCCTTTTGCCTGCCCCTGCCCCCAGCTTCACAGGCTCCGTCCGGATGCTTGTCCTCAGTGATGGATGAACATGCTGTGAGTACACAAAGTCAATGGTGAGCAGTGGAAGAACCTCAGCCTTGCAACTTGCGCTTTGTTTAGGCCAAAGAAGACACAAATGTGATGCACTGTTGTTCTTGGGGTTGGTGGCTAAGAGGCAGATCAGCAGTCCCAGGGGACGGTGGTATGACCCTTGTGTGAGGGACCAGCACTGTACTTCCTGCGAGGACTATATCCCTGAGCATGATGCAGAAACAGAGGGGCCATTTAGCTTGTGCGATTCCCATCTTGTCCAGGGAGCTACAGCAGAAGGAACCCTTGAAGGGCCACACTGTTAGTAGGTCCTGACAGATGTAAATACCCTTCCCAATTAATATTTTTTCGTGTGTACATATCACTTAACCCAGATCTGATGCACAGAAATGTGTTGTTCATGGCAACAGTCTCCTCTCCTTTGATCACGACAGGCCAGGAATTTTATGAAAGTCTTTGTTACCTGCTGTGTCTACAGAAGGGTTGATTTATGGTTCGCTTAATTAACGTTGTTCTATTGCATATTGATTTTCTGTGTGGTTAATAGTTGAACTTTAAAATGACGTGAAGGCCATAACTACATTAAGCCTGTATGAACAGCAAAACTCCCCGACATAATAAAGCAAAAAATTGTTGCTGACCTGCAGCTGGTGCGTGCTCCCTCTGAGAACCTGCTTAAGCATCGTAGTTAACACATTCTCTGAAATAATTTTTCTCAGAGGTGAGCTCGTAAGCAAGCTAATTAAACACCAAATTGGTTATTGCGTGTGCATTTACTGGGCATGAAAAAGTGATGTATCTCTGACATTTCCCTCTGTAAATATGTTTTAAATAAGTCGTTGGTAGTTAATTACCATACTGTAAAATTAAGGCAAATAGATGTGTTTTGGATGCTATAAGGCAGCTGCTTTATGGTAATTAAATAACATCAGTGGATTATGCTTAGATAAAAATTCTGGAAAATCAGGAGCATCGCATTATGGTATGGCATTTATTGCTTCCCCAGGCATAGCTTCTGGGTTGGAGGAGGCGCAGAGGATATGTCCACATTAGCAACGAGGGCAGCACAGAGCAGGAAGGAGGGGGCTGATTTGCAGCAAGCTGTTATATTTGGAGGATGACCTGTCCACACCCCCTGTTTCCTGGCTGTGAAGGAAGGTGGCCCACACTGGAGACATTCAAAACCTGCCTGGACGTTGCCCTGTGCAACCTGCTGTTAGGTGACCCTGCTCTAGCAGGGGGGTTGGACTAGATGATCTCCAGAGGTCCCTTCCAACCCTGACCATTCTGTGATTCTGTGAAGTTTGGGGCAGCTGCCAACGCTGTGCATACACCACAGGTTCCTTCCCACTAGGGTAGCACCTACGCATGAGCTGCAGGGCACAGCTGCAGGCTTGGGACCTCGGGGGTCACTACACCCCTGCCACTCTTGTCTGGAGAAGGATTTACCTCCTTGAACATATGCATTTCTCCCCTTCTTCATCTTTGGGACTGGGTTTGAGCAGCAAGCCCACCAGAAAGACAAGTTTCCTGCTCTCGCTCCTCTCTTTTCTTTGAAACTAAAGCAGCTGCCCAGGGTTGATGGGATTTGCACCTTTTTGGGGATTTGGCTGTGACACTATTGCATCCAAGATGCAATTCAGTGAGTCCCATAGACTAGTCAGCACGTGAGCGGCCTCAGCCTTATCTCACACACTGGAAGTGAAGATAATACATGAAAAAAATCATTTGGGACTGTGACAGCCTCAGTACTCGTTTCCTATGGTGACAGGTATCTGGAAAATGAAGTTCCCTGACAGGACAAAGGAAGACCTTGCCTTTGACCACATAGTACATGTACATCTACTGTTGCCTGACATGTCCCTCCATTCTTGTTTTACCCTGTCTGAAGGTGCTACAAAGTACCCCTTGAATTTTCTGCCAGCTAAGAACCTCCTGAAGGTCACTCAGCGGACAAGTTCTTTTATTTGCCATATGACATTAGGACATTTTCTACAAGAGTTAACCCCCCCCGCCCCCCCCACCCCCGACATTAAAGCCCAGAGACTGGCTGGCTGTACTGCAGACACTGCGATTTCTGCCTCTACTGCAGCGCTGGCAACTCATCATGCTCAGGACTGAAAGAGGCACAGTCTGATCATAGTTGTGCACGGGAAACCACCAATAAAGCTCAAAGTGGTGGAGGGCATTCTTGTTTATCAGTGAAGATAAGGTAGGTGAATTCTCCCCCTCTCCCCCCATTTTTTTTTTAAATTGGGTTAAATTGGGTGGCGAAGCCTAGATAAATTGCAGTTTACCTCCCCAGGGTTTTGCCTTTGCTAGGGAAAAGCACAGAGGTTGCTGCACTGACACACACCTTACAAAACACTACCTTCAACCTTGACGTAGGTGGCTGAATTTTACTTCGGTGGGAAGCTGAAAGTAAAAGATGCCAACTTTGCTGTATTTGTTAGGGAAAAAGTCAAGAGGTTGGGGCAGATTTGCCTCAGAACCCCAGTGACGAGGGAGGTTGCACATGCCTTGTGGTGTCTACCTCAGACCATTGTTTTCTGACCACCTCTGCCTCCTCCCACAGTCCCACATGGAGGGGACATCCTCCGCTTCCCTCCTGAAGGCAGCGGGGACGGCGTGCTGCGTAATGCTGGAGCGGCATGATTGCTTCATTCCCTCTCAGTGGTGGCTGCATATTAACTGTGGATTAATGAGCCCTCTAAGTATTACTTAATGCTCCTGGAATGCTTTATATTTTCTACTTACAGTGTAATCATCATTAAGGGATTACGGTAAAAAAATGATAAACTTAGGTGGCTACAATTAAGTTTCAGCATCCTCATTTTGCGTCTTAGATATTTACAGCCTGACTGTGAGACTGGAAGAGCATATCCCCCCAGTGCCATTGACCCCAAAAGGATCGGCGAATTCACAGTATTTATGGCAACAGGGCAGGTTTCGCAGATGGGTCCCTCACGCACATACAGCAGCTTAACCTACAGCAGGAGACTTGACTATTTTGGCCTCCATCCCAAACCACCGAACTGGTGTCAGAGGACATTGTCCCCCACCTCATTTACAGAGAGAGAAACCAGAGGCGTAGACGCCTGCAGAGCATCCCAGCTAGCTGATGGACCACTGCAGCCCGGGGATGTGCCCGTCAGGTTTTGGAGGCAGATAAGCCCCGACGCCTCGACAGGACACTGCAGTGAACAGATCCTGTCTCCTGCAGGGCTTATTAGTTCAGGCACAGCACCCGCCTAATGCAGCTATTTAGCTGCTTGGCTCAGGCTGGCTCTTATCCAGCCTCTGCCATGTCCCTGCTCCATCCTTTCTCACACCCCAGCTTCTGGGGCGAGCGGGGCAGGAGACAGGCAGCCTGCCTTTGAGCTCAAAGGTTGTGTTTGTAGGAGGGGAAAAGCCGTTTTGGGTACAGAGGTAAGCATGGCAAACTCTCGGTCACCGTTAGCTGTAGCCTGGGCTCAGGGCATTGGGTCAGTCATCTCTGAGTGCTCTCCAGGGAGCTCAGCCTAATTTTCCCCATGAACCCAGGGACAGATGCTTGCTGGGAAAATCCGGTGATACCCACCAAGAGGTAAGATTGTTCACCACCACGGAAACAAATCATCCCCAAAACTGGACATAGGCTGCCGGACTTCTCAACTGCAGAGGGCTAGACTGGATTCTCACTCATCTTTCAACGCTCAGCTATTTGCAGACACCAGGTGGCACAGGTCTTACCGAGTGCCTGAGCTGTAATTATGGGTCAGCCAGGACTGCATTTGGCTGCAACCCACCGCGTGATTGCCTGTAGAGAGCATCAAGGTCCTTTTTCACGAAAAACAACTCAGAAGCTACTTGATCTGCAAGTTTCTCCTGTGTTGTAAAAGTCAAGAGGCAAAAGTTACTATTACAGAAAATGCTAAAAGGCTGCTTTTGGCATCAATTAATTTTCCCTATGAGTGAGTAAAGAAAAGGTTTTTCCTTCCCTAACATCTGCTTCATCAGACTGAGTTCTCTTGCTATAGGCTGTTGATTGGCCTCTGGCAAATTAAAGTTGCTTTAGTTAAAGTAGCGAATAGGCAAAATACCCAGACGCAGCCTGGATTTATCTGTGAACTGGGATGTTCTTTTCTAATCACTGGCTTATTATTAAAAAATCATTAAAAGCTTAAAAATTATTAAGAGATACCTCACCAGTAAGCTCATGTTTAGCTGCAGCACTAAATTATCTCCAGTTGCCTTGTGAAGCTCCTGGAGATTAAGGTGGCGTCAGATCTGTTTTCTGATAGTGCCTTCATCTTTTACCAACAGCCTGAAAGAAAATTCAGTCTTTATAATCAGTTATTTACAAACCAGTGGTTATATTTGTGCAACCTTGCATGACCTTAACAGTTTTGTCTCTTTTGTGAAATATTTTCTGTGGCAGAAGAAACCCAGCAAAAGTTTGGCTTTATTTTTAAAGCTGTATTATTTCCCATATGATTTAGACCCTTGAGATTCCAGGCAGGAATTGTAATTGGACGAAAGATTCCGGTTTGGCTGTAAGGGGGAAACCAGATGAAGCGATGATGAATTACTGCAAGCATTTGTGTCTTTTTTTCTCCACACTTTAAAATCTTGAGCTGGGCAGAGCCAGTAAACACACCGTTATTTGTAAGGAACATGCTCCTGCTGCATTGCTGCCTTCTTTGGGTTTGCATTCCGCTGAGGTTGGCATGTGGCTGTGGAAAACATGTCTTTGCACCCACTCCCAAAAATGCAGGTGATGAGACGTCTAAACCTGCGTACGTGTCTTGAGACAAATATTTATATGGGATACTGCTTGCCTCAACAGTGGTAAAGAGGTCCCCAAAAAACATTTGCCAGAACAATGGCAGAGAGGAAACTAAATGAGCCAGACGTGCCTCTGACCACGTTACATCTGTTTTGTAGGAATACGAGGAGAGAAAATGAAACACAAACATTACCCCCAAGCCAACAAGGCTTAAACACCAACATAACATTTTTCAAGGACCGATGCCTCAGGCTCCCATCAGATATCTTCTGGCGAAGCTTGCTACGGTGGCCTAGGACATTCCTGATCCTGGTGCCTGCTGGGAGTCACATTCCCACAGCTGAGGCAGCAAAGGCGAACATGTGCCCGTGTTGCAGCCGCCTCTTCAGTCTGACATACTGATGCAAACTCTTTTAATAAACCCACCAAGGTCAGTGAAATGGGATGTGGCTTGAGGACCACGCGTTATCTCCCCCTCTGCTGCACCTGCACCAGGGCAATGACAGGTTTTAGGGGACCAACAAAGTCACGTGGGATGGCAATATTTTAAGATGCTTCCCAAAAATACAGGTCACCTGCAGACTTCCATACTGCAAACCATGAGTTGGCTAAAAAGGCCGGGTAAATCAGCATTTCCTCACCTCTAGTGATGCTATCTCATCTTAAGTCACCCAAATCTGTGTAGCACCTCTGGCTTTCACTGCTCAAAGATAAACAGAAACAAAGTCCATCGAGCCTGGAATCAGACCCAGAGCCCAGGCAGGGAACAGAAACGACACTACCTAAGTAGCCTCTCTGCTTTGTACCTCTTTGCACAGCTAATTAACACAGCTCACACGCCAAAAAGCGGGTCTGAAGCATTAGGGATCCTGCCTTAGAGGGAAAGCAATCACGAAGCCGTTAATTGAATAAACCCAGGGAAAGTTTGTTCTGCTGGCAGCCATCCCATAAGGAGAACGAAAGGCAGATTTGTCCGAGTGGATTATTTGCTCCACGTGACTTGCTCCACGTTATTTGCTCCACTCAGCGCTCTTTAGGAATATGTTTACCTTTGTGCCACGGTGCAAAGTCTTTTCCAATAGATGCTGAACAATCTGTGCTCTGCTCTTCAGAGTTTATTTCGTAATCCATGGGCTTTGGACTACCATAAGGATTTGCATTTCTGACAATTTTAAATTACCAGATACTCGTGTAACTGGAATAGCTCCATGCTTTTTCACTGGTGTCAGCCTCCTGTGCTGATCCTTGGATTCCTGAGAGTGTCCCATACGTCTGTCTGTCTGCCGCCTTCACTCTTGTCAGATACATCTTTCAGATATGACTTCGGCTTGGTCATTGTTGATGCAAACGCTCGATGATTGCTCTTGAGACCCTTATACTGCTGCACCCCTCCTTGCACACCAAGTTCTGCTTTTATGTAGGATTGCAGGGTCAGAACAATTCAGGGCAGAAAAAATCTCTGAGCATTGTGTTGTCCAGCCCCTGCTCAAAGGACAGTCAACGGCAAAGATAGGTCAGGTTGCTCAGGGTCCCATCAAGTTTTTAAAATCTCTAAGGATGCAGGTGGCAGAGCCTCTCTGGGCAGCCTGTGCTAGTGCCTCATGACTCCCATGAGAAGGACTTTTTGCCTCATATCTAGTCAAAATATCCGTGTTTCAGCTTACGGCTGGTCCTTCCTATTTTTCCAGTGCACATCTCTGGGAAGAGCCTGGCTCTGTTTTCTCTATGTAGCCCCATTCGTTAATTGTAGGAAGAAATTCCCTTCTCTTCTGCAGGCTGAGCAAGCATAGCCTTCTGCCTCTCCTCTTCCATCCTCTGCTTCTGTCTCCTGACCAGCTTGGTGCCCCTCACTGGGCTTGCTCCTCTGTGTCAATGCCTTTTTTGGGGTGGGGAGCCCCAAAAAGGACTCGATACTCTGGATGTGATCTTGCAAGTGCCAAGCAGAGGGTAATAATCATTCACCTGGACCAGCCAGCTACACTCCTGCTCACAAAGCCCAGGATGAGGTTGCCCTTTGCCACAAGGGCACATTGCTGGCTCACATTCAGCTTGTCCACCAGAAGCCCCAAGGCCTTTTTTTGCAAAGCTTCTTGCTATCCACTCAGCCTCCAGACTGCACCCCACTGCATGGGGTTATTCTGTCCCTGTTACATGACCCTACATTTATCTTTGTCCCTCTGTCTTGCCTGGCTATGGTGACAGCATCCATGGACTGCTCGCTTGCATTGCCTGGAGTTCTCTGTTGTCAGTTAGTCCAAAAAATTATTCCCTACTTTTTTCTTGATTGTGAAGTTCCTTCTAGTAGAAATAAATTGAAAGCTCTCACCCTGCAGTTATGTTGCCAGACCTTTTTTGCTGTATCTGAAATAAAGATTGTCATTTGCTTTTCGGGAGTGAAAAGATTGTTGTACCTGAACCTGTGTAAAATAGTAGTGAATATAATACTTGGTGTTACTGCGCCCAAACTTTCTGGATTTGTCTTAAGGAGACAATTATCCTGATTGGCTTTTCTTTTGCATAAGTCAAAGGATGGTTGGATACTGGTGGGGTTCATTTCATCTAACTTCAGCTAGATAAAAATGCCGTATCCATCCCAAGCTAGTTTTCTGGCTTCCTTGATCGTCAGTGGCAAAAAAGACAGAGTTCCTTTGAGGACAATTTGTCTCACCGATCCTAGACTGCAAAAGCTGTTGCATCTCAGAGTTGTCCTCAGCTCTCAGGTAGTACAAGTAGGGAACTCAGAGTGATGCCCCACAGGCAAAGCCTGGCCCCACTGGTCTGTAAGGTGCCTTTTCATATCATGGGGGTCCAACCAGCAGAGATAACGTATCCCTGCGGGCAACTAAGTGTCCTCATCTGAGCAGACATTTCAATGCAGCAGCAAGACATCCAGGCTCACTTCCCTATTAAAGAAGATGTCTTCAATCCACCCTGTGCTCTTCCAAAGAGATGGATAAGCTTGCTAGACTCCATCAGGTTTTTCATACCATCTTTTGCTGAATCAAGTTTGATAATATTTAGAATAAATACAAAGGGTCTGATCTTGCAAAGAAGACATATTTTTGAATCTGTGCACATGCTTTACACTGAACCCCAGAGTGGCCTTGCTGAGTTCAAAGCACTACTGTGATATGCAGTTGAGCGCACACGTGTTGGTGGGAGAGGGCTTGCAAAGCTACACCCTCTGACACCGCACGTGCTGCCATCCTGCCGTCTCCATTCCAACCTCTCGTTTCTGCAAAGCCTGAAGGTGACCTTAACCATCCCCTTACCCCAGCCACCCAACATAATCCTTGTGTGGTGGTGATTTACTCCATTTTCACACTTATTACTTTGCTTATTTTCCACATGGCAGTCCCTAAGAGTGGAAGAACATTTTCATCCTCTGGTGATGTGGTTTTCTGCTCCATAGCAGCCGCCTCCTTGCTCATCTATAGTGTTTGTTTTCTGCACAAGGGAATATTACTGATTTCATCTTTTTTCTGTCTCATTTATGCTCCATTTCTCTGTTTCTCTTTCCATTTCAGCTGGCACTTGATGTGAGAGAGCGTGTGATCTTGTGTTTAAGATATTCACAAGGACCCGTGTCTCTTCCCCACCACACATTTCCCAGGGGTTGATGGGCAATACGCCAACCACTCTGTAGCTTAATATTTCCATGCGTAAAATACCAGTAACGTCACTAAAGCTGTGCAGATGATTTATTTTTTACTGGGGAGGCCATTCTGGAAGGAAAAGGGATTTCAGTTTGGATCAGCTCAGAACAAAATTTCCCTAAAAGAAAAGACTAGAACCGAAAGCACTACATCTGGTATGGAAATAACTGATTAATTCCTTTCCAAAGTTGTTTCAAACATTACTACCTTTTAAAAAAAGTACAACAAAATAAACACACAAAGTACTCGGAGGTCTCTGCCATTTTCCTCCAGCAATGCTTTCATGTTGTTGCTGAGACTAAAGGGGAGAGCTAAAGATAAATCCATTAATGTTATATAAGATGCTCAGAAATGCCTCTAAATAAATAAAAGTGCTTCAAATTGTACACTGCGTATGTGTCAGGCGATTCATCGGCAGTGCCAGGACGCTCTTCCCTCTTTGGAGGAGAACACTGCTGGAGACCCGAGCAGGAGTATTTCAGGTGACGGTTAGCATCAGGTCACCCAGAGAAATTCTCAGGAGATGTCCACGCATGGCTGAAATTTTGCCATTCAGCACAGCCCTCAATAATCCCTGGGGGTAAGAGCTTCATGGGAGGTTGTGAAAACCAGCTGAGGCCACTGCTCTGCCCAGCTGCTTGCTCCTGCAGCATGGAAGCGCATGGGATGTGTGCCTACTCCAGCAGTGCACACACCAGACCACCAGTTTAAATCCCTGCTGAAAGTGGATTTGCACTGCCACACCGAAGCAGAGGGAAGATATTCTCTTTTGCCAGTGCTGGTGAATGGATCATGATCACGGCTCACTGTGCTGGATGGACAGCAGGCGGATGTGGCACCTCCAGCCAGACCTGCTCAAGCCCTGATCTGGTGCCCGATGGCAATAAGGTTTTGCAGGCACGTAAGGCGCTTGGCTTCCTCACCAGCTGCACCATCAAATGGTGACAGCAACGTTTTGCTGCTTTTTGTAGCTCTCCTCATCTTGCTGACAATCATTTTAAAGTGGGACTTCATCTGTCAATAGGTAAATTGGTGGCACCGAACAAGCTGAGGATTGAATGATTGTGATTTCTTCAAAAGGAGCTTAGAGGAAAATAAGAGATCCAAAGTTGTAAGTGAAATTAGCGATGCTTTCCTTTCAGCAGGAGTGAAAAAAGGCCAAAATTAGGTTATTGAATGACAGATGAGGAGAATCTTCTGCTTTAAGACTTTGGTATAGTGTGGAATGGGCATGATGAGGAGGAACAATAGCACAGAAGAAAAGGTACTTAACGAAAAGAGACGAGCTATGGAAAGAAAGAAAAATATCACAGCCTGATAAGGCGTTTAATGTCTCAACATTCGTGCTTTTCATTTCCAAATACAGCACATGCATACAGAGGTGGGCTGGGAAGTTGCTGCCATGTTCAGCCAGAGAGTGGAGAGTTCAGGCCCAGGGTCTCCAGGCTCTATCAGAAGCTAGACCTAGATCAGCTGAATGTGGTAACCCAGCTCTGCTCACCCCTGTTGTAAAAATCACACCAAAAGCAGGACCAGCATTTCACCTAAATCCCGTTCAGCTCTCCAGAAGAATTCTCTCCTTTTTGGTGGCTCGTGTGCTTCCTGGCACCCACCTCCAGCAGCTCCAAGGAGGATTCATGGCTCTGCACCGTGCTGTGCCATGCTGTGCCATGTGTGCCAGTGCCAATACCACCGAGAGGTGCTGAGGGCAGCACTTCATGGTCATCGTTCCCATGGTCATTGCTTCCACCACGCCAGGTGGGCAGAAGTCCTCATCACCCCAGCCTCATGTAGCCATAAGAGCATGGCTGTGTCCTCCCACACTCCTCACTGCCTCGCTCAGTTCCCGGTACATCTGGGTAAAGATTGTCCTCCCTCCCACCACCCTGTGAAATTATTGCAAGATTCACAGTTTTTCCCTCTTCTGCACCAGGCTGAGAGATGTTGATTGCCTGTTGTGATGGGAAGGCTTTGAGGGTGCCACGGGGGACACAAAGTCTCATGTCTGAGCCAGGCAGAACAAGGATTATGGTCTTTCTAGGGTGTAGGAAGTGCTGAAGCCCCAGGGAGACAGAGAGCAGCCACAGCAGCTCCTTTCCCTCGCTTTACTGGAGCTCTCGGGATCTACTGCGCTTCCTTTAAGCTCAATGTTTTGGATTACTTAAGAACCTCCGATTGTCTCTGAGGAAAAAAGGAAGTTTCTAAGTGCCCCCCAGCTAAGTGTGCTGGGAGTTCTTTGATACCGGGACAGCATCTTAATGACTAAACAAGAATTTATACTCTCTGTATACTTTGTAAATTCTGACTCAGAGGCAAAATTCACAATGCTTGGGAACCCGGCCTGGGACTTTTTAACATCTGAGCCTTGCAGGACCCTATTCAGTGCTTGGCTTCTCTACTGGGACAACCAACAAAGTGTGCTAATTAGTGCCAATTGTGGGAGTGTCTGGGGGTGACTTACGTCTGCCGAGAAGCAGACTGAGACCTCACCACTCATTTCATGTAATCAAGGCTAATACTAAAACATCCCTCTTTCCTCCACACCCCATGTGTTAGCCACAGCAACTGCTTTGGAAAAGCATTTCTCCTGAGGGAAGTATCTGGGCCGGTTTTGGCTAACCCAGAGGGCTGCACTGAGAAATTCTTGATATCCTGAGCCGTATCAGAGTGGGAGGATTACAAAGTGATATGTGGCGGTGTCTGATGGCTTCTCCTCACCCTGCTGTCAAACACACTGTCGAGGGGAGAGGCATTTCTCTAATGTAATAATGGCACTGTCCCCCATCGGTAACATCTGACTTGAAATGTCCTGTGACCAGGTTGGGTTTATTATTAAAATTCACCCTCAAAATCAAACGTGGGTAGGAAAGGACTCGATGCTTACCCACACTATCCCATCTCCGGAGTTGTAGCATGACAGGCAGCGCCAGTTAACAGCAGTAATTAATTTTCCGCAGTGGTTTTGGGGCAGGAGAGGGGGAGAAGGAAGCCGGAGCACATTATCCCAGAAACTTCTGAGACAGCGGCTCTTCTCCTCCCTCTCCCTCTGCTGAGGAGATGCCGTAATTGTTATTCTGGGAGACCGTGCTGAAGCTCAGAGCTGCCCTGCTTTGCAGCACGCTTGGAGAGAAGCCCATGCCACCCTGCTCACCAGCACCGTGGTGCTGTGGGTTGTGCTGGTGTGTGGGTCTGTGGGCTCAAGGTTAATGGGTTATGGGAGAAGAGAGCTCCTGGGACCAGACAGTGGCAGCGGCGGATGGAGACCCCCCTCGGGGAGAGCTGCCGGAGCGTGCTCTGCCTCCCCTCCACCGAGCATCATTACGGTCGCGTCTGCCACCGGTTGTGGATGCAGGGACGGAGGCTCCCAGGGTGCTCGCGGTCAGCTTGGTTTCCAGTTTTGCCCACTGAAAGCCCTTCAAGCGGAGGCAGGGCTGAAGGAGGGGGCAGCAAAGCAGCGCTGCTTGCTGCTGCCCACATCCCCACAAAAGGATTTGAAAGGCTGCGGTGACTGGTGGTCACACAGCCCTGTCCCGCAGCTGGGATGGGACTCAGGCGCCTTGGCAGGAGCCCGGGTTTGCAAGCAGCAGGGGGTTTTGCAGCCCCTCTCTCACGATCCTGCTGGACACTGGGGCCAAACACCACTTGGGCTCCCCAAAGCACAGCCCTGCATGGGAGATTTGAGGGCGTCTGGGCCGAGATGGTGGCGGAGGATATCTGGGGGTTGTTAGCAGCAAGTTTCAGAGTCCCTCTCCTCCCTTGCACCAAAAAGAAATAAATCTCATGGGGGTAGAATGCCCCTAGCACTTTAATCCTGCTTGGGACAAGGTGGATTACAATGCTATTTGGCTGGCCACTGCGCGCAGAGCCAAACTGTTATAACAGGACTCAAATCCCTTCCCTAACTCAGAGCAGATTTGCTCCTTGCTTTAAAAAATAGCTAAAAGACAGCTTGGCCCCATAAACCACGCTACGACTCTTTTTCAATAAAGGTTGAACTATTTACACCCTCCTTAAATATGCTGCTTTTCATAATTCAACGAGTTCCTTTAAGTCCTACAGAGCTGGGGAAAAGTGGTTTTTACAAGAACATTGTAAACACACTTTTTTTACTCTTTACAAGAACATTTTTCGCACTCTTCAAAGAGTTAAAGTGGCTTGTAAAAAGCCAGGAACTCCTTGAAGGAAGAGGATCTGCTTTACCTGGCTGTATGCAGCGCCTTGCGAAGCATCGGCTCCTGGCTGGGCTGTGATTGCCCTGCAGTCCCCTGCTGCGTACGGCTGGTTTTTGGGGCAGGGACCGACGCCAGCTAAGGAGCGGGGACACAGCTGCCCACCTTCGCTTCTCCCCGGCGTGCAATTAGTGGTGCTGGGGAGAATTGCTATTAACAGGGGGAAAATGCAGAGGAATTCACCGAGCTTCATCTCCACCGGGACCAGCAAGCCCTGCTTGTTCCTTCCACGCACACAGAGCGCCTTAAAACTTTCCCTGCCCACTGGGGCCTGCAGCCAGCAGAATAAGCAGTGCTCCTCTAATTAATATGGCCTTGGAGGGAGCAGCCACTTTTCTAGGGAGCTCCGTTGCCTGGATGTGCCTCTCCAAAGGGAGATGTCAGGGTGACTGTACGCTTGAAGGAAGACAGGTTACAATGTAACGCATATAATATGATCGAGAGTGAAGGTGACCTATAGAAGTGCGGTAAATATGTGGTTTTCTCTGCTTGGCAAGTGAATTTTGATCCCAGCATAGCGCTGCGTCGTAAGGTGCTGCTGCCGTGCCGGGGAAAGCTTGTGGGAGTACAAAGAGGAGAAAGCAGCAAGAAGGACAAAGAGGCTCCAAAACAACCCCCCCACCCTATTCATACCTCTGCCAAAGCGGCAACACGGAGGGGGACAGTTGCAAAATTGTCTTTCCTTGTTTAGAGCTGCCTGTGTCAGCCTGTTGTGCACAGGGAAAATAGCAGCAGATCAATAGAGGTGTCTGTGCTGACACTCTTACTGTCTTCTCCTTTAAGATACACTGAATCACTCATCAGCTTTCCCAGTTAATGAGCCTTTCAGTGGAAGAAAGACATGGGTTTCTTTCTAAGTGTGTGCTTCTCTGCCGATCTCCAGACCTCCCCTAAAGGAAGAGGTAAGTGATGAACTCTGGTCATGGTCAGAGGTCCGGACTGTGATTGCGGTGACAGCGTGCTGACATGATTTTGCTGGAGGCCCACCTTGGTCTAGCTATGGGTCTGTGACAGCAGAAGCTGGTGCAACTTTTCCCTGGAGGGCACCTGGGCTCCCCTGCCCTCTGTCACTCACTAAGTGCTTTACGTGATGCCGAATCTCTGACATGCATACATGATCACCAGCCATGGGTCCTTGGAGTGGGCTGGGTCCCACCACCATCCCTGAGCACTCCCCTGAGTGGAAGGAGTGAGAATAGAGGTCCTGCTGCAATTTGACTTTAATGGAGTTATGCGCGTTGGCACTGATTGAGGACCTGACCTATGTGAGGGATGTCAACGTGCATAATCACACCAGAATGTGATGCCTGTCATTTATCATTTGCACCAGTCAGCCAG
>VUYV01000488.1:81723-116356 GCA_008711295.1 Anarhynchus alexandrinus | reverse complement strand
AGTCCTCATCACCCCAGCCTCATGTAGCCATAAGAGCATGGCTGTGTCCTCCCACACTCCTCACTGCCTCGCTCAGTTCCCGGTACATCTGGGTAAAGATTGTCCTCCCTCCCACCACCCTGTGAAATTATTGCAAGATTCACAGTTTTTCCCTCTTCTGCACCAGGCTGAGAGATGTTGATTGCCTGTTGTGATGGGAAGGCTTTGAGGGTGCCACGGGGGACACAAAGTCTCATGTCTGAGCCAGGCAGAACAAGGATTATGGTCTTTCTAGGGTGTAGGAAGTGCTGAAGCCCCAGGGAGACAGAGAGCAGCCACAGCAGCTCCTTTCCCTCGCTTTACTGGAGCTCTCGGGATCTGCTGTGCTTCCTTTAAGCTCGATTTTTTGGATTACTTAAGAACCTCCGATTGTCTCTGAGGAAAAAAGGAAGTTTCTAAGTGCCCCCCAGCTAAGTGTGCTGGGAGTTCTTTGATACCGGGACAGCATCTTAATGATTAAACAAGAATTTATACTCTCTGTATACTTTGTAAATTCTGACTCAGAGGCAAAATTCACAATGCTTGGGAACCCGGCCTGGGACTTTTTAACATCTGAGCCTTGCAGGACCCTATTCAGTGCTTGGCTTCTCTACTGGGACAACCAACAAAGTGTGCTAATTAGTGCCAATTGTGGGAGTGTCTGGGGGTGACTTACGTCTGCCGAGAAGCAGACTGAGACCTCACCACTCATTTCATGTAATCAAGGCTAATACTAAAACATCCCTCTTTCCTCCACACCCCATGTGTTAGCCACAGCAACTGCTTTGGAAAAGCATTTCTCCTGAGGGAAGTATCTGGGCCGGTTTTGGCTAACCCAGAGGGCTGCACTGAGAAATTCTTGATATCCTGAGCCGTATCAGAGTGGGAGGATTACAAAGTGATATGTGGCGGTGTCTGATGGCTTCTCCTCACCCTGCTGTCAAACACACTGTCGAGGGGAGAGGCATTTCTCTAATGTAATAATGGCACTGTCCCCCATCGGTAACATCTGACTTGAAATGTCCTGTGACCAGGTTGGGTTTATTATTAAAATTCACCCTCAAAATCAAACGTGGGTAGGAAAGGACTCGATGCTTACCCACACTATCCCATCTCTGGAGTTGTAGCATGACAGGCAGTGCCAGTTAACAGCAGTAATTAATTTTCCGCAGTGGTTTTGGGGCAGGAGAGGGGGAGAAGGAAGCCGGAGCACATTATCCCAGAAACTTCTGAGACAGCGGCTCTTCTCCTCCCTCTCCCTCTGCTGAGGAGACGCCATAATTGTTATTCTGGGAGACCGTGCTGAAGCTCAGAGCTGCCCTGCTTTGCAGCACGCTTGGAGAGAAGCCCATGCTGCCCTGCTCGCCCGCGCTGTGGTGCCGTGGGTTGTGCCGGTGTGTGGGTCTGTGGGCTCAAGGTTAATGGGTTATGGGAGAAGAGAGCTCCTGGGACCAGACAGTGGCAGCGGCGGATGGAGACCCCCCTCGGGGAGAGCTGCCGGAGCGTGCTCTGCCTCCCCTCCACTGAGCATCATTACGGTCGCGTCTGCCACCGGTTGTGGATGCAGGGACGGAGGCTCCCAGGGTGCTCGCGGTCAGCTTGGTTTCCAGTTTTGCCCACTGAAAGCCCTTCATCGGAGGCAGGGATGAAGGAGGGGGCATCAAAGCAGCGCTGCTTGCTGCCGCCCGCATCCCTACAAAAGGATTTGAAAGGCTGCGGTGCCCGGTGGTCACACAGCCCTGTCCCGCAGCTGGGATGGGACTCAGGCGCCTTGGCAGGAGCCCGGGTTTGCAAGCAGCAGGGGGTTTTGCAGCCCCTCTCTCACGATCCTGCTGGACACTGGGGCCAAACACCACTTGGGCTCCCCAAAGCACAGCCCTGCATGGGAGATTTGAGGGCGTCTGGGCCGAGATGGTGACGGAGGATATCTGGGGGTTGTTAGCAGCAAGTTTCAGAGTCCCTCTCCTCCCTTGCACCAAATAAATAAATCTCATGGGGGTAGAATGCACTGTAGCACTTTAATCCTGCTTGGGATAAGGTGGATTACAATGCTATTTGGCTGGCCACTGCGCGCAGAGCCAAACTGTTATAACAGGACTCAAATCCCTTCCCTAACTCAGAGCAGATTTGCTCCTTGCTTTAAAAAATAGCTAAAAGACAGCTTGGCCCCATAAACCACGCTACGACTCTTTTTCAATAAAGGTTGAACTATTTACACCCTCCTTAAATATGCTGCTTTTCATAATTCAACGAGTTCCTTTAAGTCCTACAGAGCTGGGGAAAAGTGGTTTTTACAAGAACATTGTAAACACACTTTTTTTACTCTTTACAAGAACATTTTTCGCACTCTTCAAAGAGTTAAAGTGGCTTGTAAAAAGCCAGGAACTCCCTGAAGGAAGAGGATCTGCTTTACCTGGCTGTATGCAGCGCCTTGCGAAGCATCGGCTCCTGGCTGGGCTGTGATTGCCCTGCAGTCCCCTGCTGCGTACGGCTGGTTTTTGGGGCAGGGACCGACGCCAGCTAAGGAGCGGGGACACAGCTGCCCACCTTCGCTTCTCCCCGGCGTGCAATTAGCGGTGCTGGGGAGAATTGCTATTAACAGGGGGAAAATGCAGAGGAATTCACCGAGCTTCATCTCCATCGGGACCAGCAAGCCCTGCTCGTTCCTTCCACGCACACGGAGCGCCTTAAAACTTTCCCTGCCCGCTGGGGCCTGCAGCCAGCAGAATAAGCAGTGCTCCTCTAATTAATATGGCCTTGGAGGGAGCAGCCACTTTTCTAGGGAGCTCCGTTGCCTGGATGTGCCTCTCCAAAGGGAGACGTCAGGGTGACTGTACGCTTGAAGGAAGACAGGTTACAAGGTAATGCATATAATATGATCGAGAGTGAAGGTGACCTATAGAAGTGCGGTAAATATGTGGTTTTCTCTGCTTGGCAAGTGAATTTTGATCCCAGCATAGCGCTGCGTCGTAAGGTGCTGCTGCCGTGCCGGGGAAAGCTTGTGGGAGTACAAAGAGGAGAAAGCAGCAAGAAGGACAAAGAGGCTCCAAAACAACCCCCCCACCCTATTCATACCTCTGCCAAAGCGGCGACACGGAGGGGGACAGTTGCAAAATTGTCTTTCCTTGTTTAGAGCTGCCTGTGTCAGCCTGTTGTGCACAGGGAAAATAGCAGCAGATCAATAGAGGTGTCTGTGCTGACACTCTTACCGTCTTCTCCTTTAAGATACACTGAATCACTCATCAGCTTTCCCAGTTAATGAGCCTTTCAGTGGAAGAAAGACATGGGTTTCTTTCTAAGTGTGTGCTTCTCTGCCGATCTCCAGACCTCCCCTAAAGGAAGAGGTAAGTGATGAACTCTGGTCATGGTCAGAGGTCCGGACTGTGATTGTGGTGACAGCGTGCTGACATGATTTTGCTGGAGGCCCACCTTGGTCTAGCTATGGGTCTGTGACAGCAGAAGCTGGTGCAACTTTTCCCTGGAGGGCACCTGGGCTCCCCTGCCCTCTGTCGCTCACTAAGTGCTTTATGTGATGCCAAATCTCTGACACGCATACATGTTCACCAGCCATGGGTCCTTGGAGTAGGCTGGGTCCCACCACCATCCCTGAGCACTCCCCTGGGTGGAAGGAGCGAGAATAGAGGTCCTGCTGCAATTTGATTTTAATGNCGATCTTTGGCACTGATTGAGGACCTGACCTATGTGAGGGATGTCAACGTGCATAATCACACCAGAATGTGATGCCTGTCATTTATCATTTGCACCAGTCAGCCAGAAGCCCCCTCACTCAGGTGCTGTGGAGATACGAAATAAAATAATCCCTTTGCAAAGAGCTTACAATTTTGGAGTAACATTTAAGCCTTGAAGGGAAGGGAAAGAAAAGACATTGGTCCTAGCCCTTGTTTCCAACAGGCTTGTATTCATCGACCGCGAACCTTAATACAGTTTTCACTCCACTTGTCAATTGTTAAGATAGATTTGGGGGCTGTCAACAAAATGTTACAGTTGAAATGACCCAGACAGAAATAATAGACTATGAAATATCAAAGTAGTCATAATACTGTAAACCACCACAGAGGACTACGTTCGGCCCTTTCATTTTTAATGGTCCCTCAGATGTTGTTTGGCGTATGGGACAGACTGGGGGGGGAATTTCTCTGTCCCAGCTTGGGAAGTGTTTGTGCCAGGCTGCTGGAGGCAGCAACCACAACCTCCTTGTGCATCCCTGGGGGGGGAAACATGCACCCTGAGAAGTAGGTTCATCTGACTTGTCTTTGACACCAGTTTTTGGACAATGTGCCTTGACAGATGCAGTTGACCACCCGTCCGCCACCAGGCAAGAGCCAGTAGGGCAATGTGTCTCGCTTGGAGACAGTTGGCATTGGCCCACGGGCTCCTACCGCTCACTGGTGCTGGAAGGCGGGCACCAGTAGAGCTGTGCTGGGCACAAAGGGGTCCGACCCACCCATCTCTTCTGGGTGCTGGCACAAAGCGGTGATGCATTCCTTACAGAGCTGATGGGAAACCAAACTGAACACCTTGAGAGTGGATCAGTGCTAAAGCCTGCCGTATTTACCCAGCTGGATGTGAGCTGGGTAACTCGGGAACACCTTCAAAGTGTATTTCACTTTACAGTCAGGAGGTTTTTTTCAGAGCAGAAAGGTTTCTTGTCAGCTTGTCCCATCTGCCTGGTGTCACAACAGGTCCATGTGGGATAACACTTCTCACTGCAACCCTACCATGGAAGCAATTCCCACTGAGGTCAAGATGATTCTCACTGGGGCTTCACTGACACATCGGACCTTTTCCTAGAGGTTCCCATTTGTTTCCAAGACCATTTTGCACCCAGTGCCTACTTTCAAGAGCTGCCAAGACAGTACTGAGATTACTCATCTCTCTACAGGGCTTATTGTCTGAGCAGTGAAGAGCTTGGCCATGTGAGATTTTAATACATGAAAATGCTCTATATGTTTAACAGAAAGGAACAGAAGCATCAACTTTTTTTGGTACGTTCAAGTTAAAATGCTGCAGCTCCTACAACAGCAAATCTGCAACTCGAGAGGATCTGAACTGATAAATTCAGGTCTAGTCCTAGATACCAGTGGAGCAGTCAGTGGACACCCCTCTGTGCGCTTATGGGACCTCATCAGACTGTGCCACTAGCACTGAAATTGTATTGTGACCTTCAATAACCTTTTTTCTGCTCAGTTTTTTTTTAATAATTAAAATTATAGATGAAAGTAGCAGGAGACAGTCACATAAAAGGGGTCGAGCACAGAAGCATTCATTTACAAAATCTCCCTGTGCACTTAGGAATGCAGCTATTTCTTTTATCCATTTGGACGGCCAGACCCTTTCACAGAATAACGCAGCTGTGGGTTTTTTAAATAGCTTGTATCGGCGGAGGAGCGCGATGTCGGGAGAGCCGACCCCGCACCCAGGCAGTCCATCCCCTGGGAGCGCCTGCCCCGGCCGGCAACGCTCCCGGGGCTGAGCACAGCTTTGTGGAGAAATCCTCCCAGAGCCGGTGCCCTGCTAGAAACAACCTCTCCCTGCCTGAGACTGGGAATATAACTGCAGCAAATCTGCCTTTTTTTTGGGGTGGGGGGGGATGTTGCTCTGAAGAGGGATTTGCCCCTTCAGCAGACCTCCCGGGACCCTGCGGCTGGGGAAAGATGCTCCCTGAAGCCCCTCCGAATCCCTCGCAGGGACCCCAGCAGAGCCAGAGATAAGTTGTCCTGAATTCATTTTATTTCTTGAGCTTGTGTCGGGCTAGTGGAGCGGCATCGTAAATCAGGTCCACGAGGACTTTCCACAAAGCAGGAGTCACTTTGTTAAAGTTGGTCATTCACTACCGTGACAAAGTAATTAAAGCCTCCCAGTGGCTCTCTCCCCCTGCTGCTCCTTCTCTTGGTACAAACATCAGGGCTCTGGCATAGACGGAGCTGTTGACACTTTGTCAGTGAAAACCCAGAACTGTGCAAGTAAGAGAAATGCTTTATGGGGTCTATAAATAGTTTTGCATTAAGGCAAATGTATTCTCCCGCCTAAAATAGATTCACCTTGCAAACGGCTTAAGGACACTTCCAGCGCCAGAGCAATGCCTTCAGACTCCCCTCAGGAGACAGAAACAGCCTTTTTTCCCCCAAAAAAGCAAACAAGACCAGCAGCCGGAGACCCCTGTGCTCCCGTCCTCCCCTCTCCCCGCTCCTGACCGCTGGGCAGCAGCCGGCCGTGCCTGGGAGACCACCCAGCGTCCTTCCACCAAAAAGGGACAATAATTCGTCCAACTAACTTTTCCAATCATTTTTTTTCCAAGGCGCTTTGCAACACGCGTGCTCATTACACGGGTGAAAAGGATGAGGAAACTTTGGGGAGCGGGGAGCAGCGACTTCCCACGACCGTTTGGAGCAGCCGGTTGCTTCTCCTTCGCCCCGGAGGGAACCGTGCAGGCAGACAATGCAAACATCCTCTCTGCCAGGGCTGCAACGTGTTAACAGCACTCTCCCCTCGCTGCCAGAGCATCATTTCATTCCCTGCGGAGAAACACCGGTGGTGGTGGTGGGGGGGGGAAGTCGAGAAGATGTCAGAAGAGAAAAAATATTTTTAACTCACCTTTAGGCTGTGCGTTGGGTTGACGACGCAGACGAGTTGCCCGGCAGCTGAGAAAACCCTCTTTGCCTTGTAGTGCTGAAACCGCAGGTGAATAAGATCTAACACAGCCCCAAAGCACTGGGTGAAGAAAAGCATCACAACTTTTGGCGTTTGCTGCCGCCGCCGCCGCTGCTGCTGCTGCCGTCGCTGCTACTGCTGCTGCTGCTGCTGCTGCTGCTGGCGGTGGGCAGGGGAAGCAGCGAAGGAGCCCCTGAGTCCTTGAGCCCGGGGAGGGAGAGGAGAGCAGTCGGCGAGAGCTACGCTCCGGCACGGCTTAGCATGCCTTCATATTCATCATCAAAATAAGACGGGAAGAGGCTTGCAGCAGCGGGGCGGCCAATGGAAAGGACAGAAATGTTATCCTTGAGGTCCGGAGGCAGCCAATAACGGATGCCTCCCCTCCAGAAACTCCCTGATGAATTGAGCCTGGTGGAGAATGTATTATTGAACATTACCATACATCAGCACGTTGCATTTATCTTGTGATTACAGCCAGTCATACGTAAGGCTGTGGAGATATGCAGGCAAAATTGATTGCTTAACGTCTCCATTTATTAATTGCCTTAATTTAACAAGAGAGCGCTCGGATACCAAAGCTAAATGTAAGGCGTGGGGAAGAAACCCACCAGTGAAACTGTTAGAAAGTGGCAAAAATAGATTAAGTAGACTATGTTTTACTGAGGGAGAAAAATCAAATATGCAAAGAGAGTTACAGTTCCTCTCAGGGGTTAAGCAGAAGTAAAGCTCGCTATATAAATAGATTCACGTCTGTGCATTTGCGGGCTTCGATTTGGATTTTCACCGCTCTGAAGTTTTCTAAATTTTATATTTATTCTGCTACTTCACAAGGGTCCCAGCACGCAAGTAACATTGCCCCCCACCGCTAAAAATAGGAGAGGTCAGGTCCGTGGTGTAACTTGGAATAACTCCATTTAAAGTCAGAGGTGTTTTCCTGATTTACATTAGCCGGTGGATCAGGTCCACTGGACACAAAACACGGTAATTACTGGCTGCTGGAACTATGAGAGCATAAAAAGGCACAGAGCGTGCTTCTAAAAATAATGAAATACATGATGCATGAGAGCACACACACAGAGCAACTTGCACTGAGGGAAAAGTGGCTTCTAAATCAACAGAATAATTAAACATGCAGAAGGCTCTTGCTTGTCATTCATCTGCATATCGGTGGGCAGGAAATTACTAATTAGCCATTAGATCGTCCTAGGCATTAAAAAGGAATTAGGGAAGTGCAAGGAAAATAACATGCTTTTGCGTATTGTTAGCAGCGCATATCTCTGTTGGTGGGCAGGGATCCTTCTCGAGCCATTGAGTCTCATTAAACTTGAGTCCCCATAACCGGGTTTTCCGGGAGGTGACTGCGCCAAAGCAGCCGAGGGAGTCAGAAAGCACATTCATTTCATGGGACAATCCTGTGTGATATGTTGCTCTGCTTGTTAATAAATCAAAGAGGGTTAATTTAATTAGCTCTCTGCCAGGACTTCCTATCAGGGTGCTATTTAGGCTTGCTAGCTAAGTACTCAGATGGCTTATTTAGCCTCGGTAATCCTTTTTCCCTTCAAAGCAGAGCAGATAAAAGTAGCTTTTCTTTCTTTTCTTTTTTTTTTTTTTTTGGCTTCTTTTTAAACGTGAGCCCAGAGCTGGGGGTGAGGCGTGTGCCCCGGTAGAGCGTGGGCTTCAGCCTGGGACTGGATTGTCACAACTGCCTCTTCCTAAATCAATACTGCAATATTGGCTCTGCCACACTGCAGAGAGCTGTGCGTGGAAAAAAACCCAAACACAACACCGTAAAAAAGACCTGAGTAGATAAATAAGTGGGATATTGTGAATGCTGGAACAGCTGACGACATAATCCCCCCTCCAAAAAAAAACATTAAAGACAGGAGGAATATGTATCTCTCAGTTCTTAACATTTGCTTGTAAATGAGAATGGGAGATAATTTTTGCAGCGCTGAGAGACACTTGGAGAATATTTTCAGACAGACTTGAGGACAAGTGAGTGAATTGATTTGCTTAAATGTATCCTTTTCTCCATTCCCCAAGTAACTACGAGCATCCAGCTATTTATTATTTATTTCTCACCGATTTGTAGTTGGTAGCTGCACAAACACTTTATGCCAGCGAATTTCAGCCCGCAAGTTACCAGCGCAAGTATTCTGCCTTCAAAGCCTTAAATGAGCAAAAGATGCTTGTTATTTACGTTGATTATCACCACCTAAAGTCACTGGGGTTTTTTTCTGTTTGACTGGTTGACTCAACTGAAAGTGTAGCTTAGGGGGCAGGACCCCCTCGGTGGGCAGCAGGGATGGCACCCCTCACCCCTGCTGTCCAGTCAGCCTTGGGGCTCTGCCATGGTCCACCCCCCCGGCCCCCCCGAGACACAGCTGCCTTTCGGGGGGGGCAGGAGAGGTGTCCCTGATTCCACAGCTGCAGGGAGATATCACCTAAATATTCATCCTGGCCGCTGAGCTGGTATACAAAAAGGGTTGTCGTTCTTGCAAAAAAAAAGACCACCTTCAAAGGGTGGGCAAGAGACCTCTCTGGTGCCCAAATCCCCATATGCAGCCGCGCCTGTCTTGCTTTCTACATGCAACCTTCTGAGGAGCAGCTCCCCACCAGCAATATTTGTGAAAAAGGATGAAAACAAGCGCTCAGTGCATCTGAAGATAACTCCTGCCCAGAGCGTAGCGTTCACGTTCGTGGCGACGCTTTGGCGAAATTTTTTATTGCCCATATTCTTTGTGTCCCGAGACCCACACGCAGCACCCGCTTCACTGCATTTCAACAGACAGCTTTGCCCCGGCTCACCAGGGGACCCTACATCTGCCGAGCCACAGCAGCCGGCCATGCACGTAGCTTTGCTTGTAAGCACAAGCTCAGCAGCGTGGTCTGGTCTGGGGGGGTGTGTGAATCCAGGTCTTTCTTCTGCTTTTGCACATGGGGGCTCTCAACCAGCGTAACCCCATTAATTTGAGTTTGCGGTGCTCTTATCAAGGCTTGGGAATGCAAGGTCTGCTGCCATGCCTGGCCTCAAACCATGGACTGGGTCCTCAGTGGCTTTATGTAGCTGTATGGATGCAGCCAGAGAGAGGAGGAACAAGTCCACATGCAAGGGGCACTGGGCGAATCCCATTTAACTGCTGATGGCAAATTTCTGACAAATGTAGCCACTATTTCCAAGATAGTTAATTCTGTAACATGCAAGTAGGATGTGGCAAAAGGCCATAGGCTAAATCATCTTTAGGATCCGGATTCTGCCAAATTAGCAGCTCTAGCGGCATCACGGTAGTACCCATGGGGTTACAATGCTCTGGCAGCTCAGCTGCTGGTGCGGCTGCCTTAGGTTAGCATCGTAATAGGATCGGCTAGACATAAAAACTGGCCGCAGCAGTGCTAGCTTTCTGGTTTGCCCGCTTTTCTTTCGGTCAGAGATGCTGAGGTGAAAGGGAAGCACTTGTGGGAAACCCGCTGGTGTCCAGGCACCCTGCGACTTGGCAGGACAACAACCTGGGAGAGGCATCGCTCAGTCCAAACTCAACATTAAATTTCAGGGCTTGGGTTTCTGTCAGATTTCTTTATCTTTCTGACCGGGCACTTTTGGGGGTCACCTTCCTACATGCTGCTCTCTCTCCCTTCCTGCCCCATCAAACACCACAGGCGTAGCAAACCCAAGTTCCTTCTCACCCCCACCTGTATATCTTGCTGACGTCCACAGGATGATTCCCATGCAGATGGCACCAGGCTGCCCTCCATTACCAACAGCCATAGGGGAAACCTAACCCACCCCAGACAACACCAGCGCTAGTCTTTATCCCAAGGACAGGAGAGGCAGCTGCTGTTCAGGACATCGTGAGTATCCATTCAGGCAGCTTACCAGCCTGCTTGCGTGGCCATGTTTCTGACTGCTGGTAGGATTTCTGGCAGATCTGGCTGACATGGGACGTACTCTGGTTCCACTATTTATATTTCCTTGGGGAAGGAGCCAGGCCAAGCTAACCTGCAGCTGCCCTCTAGCAGGGACAGCCCGCATGGGCACCTTGGGGGAGGGAAAAACCCCTTTAATGCCCTCAGCCCTGCCTTTTAGGGGTGCTGGATGCCTATTTAAACAGGTCACTGCCCTCATCTAGCTAAGGTTCAAGTTCATTTTCTGTCTGGCCAGGGGCTGGAGGAGCAGGGTCCATGCCAGCTAGGCACCTCTCCTGTGAGTGTCTACATCTGAGTGCATCAGCCCAGGTCCCTTTACAGTCATGGGAGGAGTGGGTTGTGCTAAGGATGTATTTCCCTTGGCCTGGCTATCACGTCAGGGAGTTTTCTGCACCCTTTGGATGAAAACTTAGTGTATGGAGCTTCATCTGCTTTCCTGGGTCTTGCGGCAGGTTTTGAGGAAAGGTGTTTGTACTGTAAGTTAACATTTTCCTCTGTTTTCCAGCAGACCTTTTAAGCAAGAGCATAAGAAATGTCCCACTAGTTCAGGGTAATTGTCCCTTCAGCCCAGCACCTTGTCCCAGCAGTGACTACAGGAGATGGTATTTTGAGTCAGCTCATAGTGAGGGGCCACCACCTGCCGTCCATTTCTCCTGGTATTCCCTCAGCACCTGCAACTGCTGTATTGGGGCATTGGAGGGCACATCCCTAGGGAAGCAGAGACAGCAATTTTTAAAACTGGGAGGAGAGTTGTAGCCCTCCAACCCGCCCCCTGTAAAGCACGTTGTCACTTCATACTGACAGCTTTGTGCTTTGATTGGAGCCCATCCTTTCCAAAAAGCCTGGGTTTGAATTTTCCTGTGAAGGAGACCAGTGGCACCTCCTGGTAAGGTCTTCCAAAGGTTATTTATCTTCACTCCTACCATTTTTTATCATATCTCCAGTCTGAACTATTTTCCTGCATAAGCTTCTGTCTGCTGAAAGTCATTGTGCTTTCCCTTGCTGGGGAAGCCTCTGCCATCCTTCTCCATGTGAAGACAGTTTTTGCCTGAACTCTCCTTCAGTGAACCCAACAGACAGTGTTTCCCTTGCAAAGCACCTTTCTTCCCCAAGATCAGGTCACTCTTGCAGCTTCTCTGTGCATTTTCTCTACCCCCTCATCATCTCTTCTTGAGCCTGATCTGCTCCTCACCGCTGATGAGTACAGAAGCAAAAGGAGCCATTTGGCTCACAGCTTCACGTTTCACTGGTTACAGGAGTGACACATCCACTCCTTTGTATCCCCATTCCCACACCTCCTCTTCGCTTGCAGGGCAGATTTCACACCGCTTCAGCACAGCCACGAGAGATCCAGAGCTGCCTGTGGGCAGGGAGGAGAACCACAAACCTCCCTGGAAAAATGCATGGAGGTACTCCCTCCTCTCTTCTTCTCTGGTGTCTACAGTGATGAGAGGCAAAAGCAGCAGCAAATCTTTTTCCCTCTTTTAAAAAATGATCTGTTTTTTTTTCAAAAGCACAGTGCTGTCAAAAGTTGTTGGCTTTACCAAGGTATTTTGTTTGTGGTGAATTATTTTGCCAAATGTTTTCAAAAACCTCTTTTGACTCTATTGAAAGATACAAGCAGTAGCTACACTGGAATTGTACAGATGCCTTAAGCAGAAACTGATCTTAAATGTCTCAACAGTTTTCATTTTCTCAAAAGGACAGCTTTTAGTGGGCAAGAACTATCAAAAGCAGTCTTTAAAGCTGTTAAATAACATGCCAATTAAGGTATCAGTGATAAATGCCACAGATAATCTTACAAAACTAGGAAGAAAATGGAATTTGCTGAACTGGAACCAATTCACAATTCTGAGGTTCTTCCCGACATTTCCTCAGTCCTGCCTTCCTCCTCCCTTGGGGCAGCTCGCCCTCATGGTCATTGCTCTCAGAGCTACTTTGCAACGCCGCACATCCAACACCACCACCGGAATAACTGGGGATGCACATGGCCATCGTTTGCACGCTCAGGCCACGTCTACCCCATCTGTCACAGGGCAAAAGTCATTTCTGCACCCCATGGCCGCCTGCAGAGCATCATCAATGCACAGCTGCTGAGCTGGGTTTTTCCTGCTAATCTCCCTTCGGCAGAAACTTACATTTCCCTCTGGTATTGAAGGACACTAATATGGCAAGAGGTGTTTTTCTTTTATTCCTTTCAAAGCCATCCTTCCTACATTATTATTAGCAGTACATGAGTTTTCTAGTCGCTGGGTCAAGAGGGGAATTCTTCATTTCTCCTTGGGGAATGTTTGCTGCCTAGGGAAAAAGGTTGCTGTCTCCACCTTCTTAATTTTATCCCTTCACATCGCTGCATTTGGTATGCTCTCCCTTCCTCTGCTCGCTTATTAATGGGAGAGTTTATGGCAATATCTCATGCCACTTCTCTCTGCAAATGTTATACCCGAGAGAGCATCTCCTTTAACTCTCACCAGCAAGCCAGCAGCTCAATAAAGACACTTTACATTTTCATGCTGTTATTAGATAAAGTAACTGCCATCATTTCCTATTCACAGTGGCTGCCTGGTGCCCACATTACCATAAGGATGTATTCCTTTCAATGGCCAGCCTAAGCAATGCCCAGAGGAGAGTCCTGCTGCCCCGGGGCCATACCAGCGTGGGGGATGGAGGGACCATAGCCACTTCGGTCGCCTTGTGTCAGAGAGAAAAAGCACCAGGAGCCAGTAGTGATGGATGGAGGAGGCTCCTTTCCCTGCCGACAGCCCGGGCAGCGGCTTGTTCAGAGGCAGCCTTCTAATTCTGAGCAGATTTTAGGGGCCAGAGAGTTTCTCATTTGCTGGGGATCCCGCCGGAGAGGCTGTCTCTGGTCACGCTCTGCGGGCTGGCGTTTCGCTCCCAGGGCTGCGCTCAGTCGGGGGAAGCGGCAGTCGGCAACGCAGACTGGCGGCAGCGCTGGTGTCACCCTTTAATCTCCTTAGTGCGCTCTCAGCTCCAGCACTGGTTTGTAATCAGGATGCTGGGGGCCTCCCTGGGAGCCTGCCAGAGTCACAACAGGCCGTTTTTCGGTCCAGCTGCTTTAAAGCAGACCCAGAGACACATGCACAGAGGCGTGAGAAGGACAGACAGGTAGCAGGAACGAGACAGACTTGCTGTGCTCACGTCAAAGTGTGAGCAGCTTCTGGGCGTGCAGACAAGCCCTGCTGAAGGAGGTCATGATGCTCCTGCCTCCCCCGTGGAGGAGGAGGGCCTGGGCAATGAAGAGGTGGAGGGCTGTATCCAAAAAACCCAGCAAGACAGACTGAAGTCCCTGCTCTTCTGGGTCACAAGGATGATAAATAATTCAGGCTTGCTTCAGAGCTTTGGATCCTACATCCACGTTTTCCTGGTCTTGGACTTTTCTGTCTTCAAAATCTGGTTGGGGCAGATTTAGGAGTCATTAATCAAGGATCGAGGTGACACACATCTTCCTTTAGCAGATCCCTATGAGTTAGCCAGCCATGCCTCCTGAGACAGTGGGGAGAAGCAGGTCTGAGGCATCTCAGGTTAAAAGAGATATGTAAAATGGGTTAGATGACTTACCGCCTGAAAGTACCAAATCGCCTCCACTGATTGTATACTTACGATTCTCACAGACAGGTGAGATGAATCCCAAGACCAGCGAGCTGGTCATTGCCACATAAGCAGCAGCTGCAGTACATGGCATCCTGCAACCCCACAGGACACCTAGACAGTGGGTGCCATGGCAGGGGCTGCTTCAGTGAGGACCTGCTTGTCACCGGCACTGCTTGGCCAGCACTGCAGGGAGGCCAACCCTGGCCATGACCGAGAGCAGTAGTCTCTGCAAGGGGTCCTGCCTGTGCAGGGGTACATGCACAGCCCACGCTGCTCTCTCTGGCTGCAGCATCCCCCTGGCCCGGCCCTAGTGAAGGCCCCAGAGCCCAGGTGACCCCAAATTAGTCTGGGTACACACCAGTGAAAGAGCTTCTGTGTCCCCTCCAGTCGCCATCCTGCTTTGGGCAGTGGAGCTCCCCATTGCCAGCCATACCCCTCACCAACACAGACATGGGCTGGGGATGGTTGGACAAGCACCAACTAGGCCTAAATTTCAGACCCCTTTCCTAAATTTCTAAACCCGTCTAGTGAGAGTCTCTGGGACAGAGCTCAGCAGTAGCCTCCCATGTGGTCCTGGTGAGCCTAGGGACCACCACCACCACTATCTAAAGCTGTCACCAGCTTCTGCCATCTAAAGGCCCACAGATCCCACTGATGACCACCGACCAGGTAGGACATGTAGCCTTTCCAAATCTGTATTTACTTATTTGAAAAACGTGCCTGCCAATGCCAATGTTGCTGAGGTATTGCAAGAAAGCTCAATTAGCTAATGGCACAGAGATTCGGAGAGTGATGTGGATGGGAGGCAGTACTCAGTGCCAAGTGCTGTTAAGATGATTACCATGTCCCAGTGTGTCACCAGAGGCATGCATCCCTCATGAGATGCACCCTGTAACAGCTTGCCTGGACCATGTCCTTTCCCATCTGTACATGCACCAAAGGCATCCTGGCAGCCAGTGGAATTTTTTCAGCCCAAAGATAGCTAAGGTTGAGCCCACCTGTGTCAAAGACAGTGCAGGGACTCGTCTGCCCAGAAAGCATGCACAAAAATGGATGCTCAACAAGAAGGGCCTCACCTGGAGCACCAAATCCTCTTCCCATGTTCACATGTGGTGCTCCCATGACACTGATGGCATTTGTAGACAGGTGTCCGATGGCAGAATTTCACTCTTAGACCCTTTATTTCACCTTCAGAATCTTCTCAGGAGGAAAAACCAGAGCTGGCTAGTCCTCCCTGAAACAAATTAAGCTGTCCTTCAACTTAATATACCCTTGCAATTATGCTGATGTTAGCAGACACAAAGCAGACTGATGCCTGCCATCACCAGCTGGCCAGCACAGTGAAAGCCACCCAGATCCCTCTGGGCTACGTCCTGCAGCGACTTACTCTTTCTCTGCATCTGGACTAGCATCTCGTGAGCTAGAGCCAGGCCGTGATGTCCAGGACCCACATCACATCTGTCTTGCCTCGACTAACATGGCAAATACCAAGGCGAGAAAAGCTGGGGAGAGTTGGCAAAGTAATGACCTCTTTTTACCTCCTCTTTGCATCACAGGTGGAAAAGTGATGCTGTGTCATGCTTCAGACGTGGTTGGAGACACAGACAGGGCAGAGGATGTTGGTAGAGCAGTGGAGAGGGGCTGGAGGTGACAGTTAGGGGGCCAGAACATGTGCCTATAAATAATCCACCTTCCTTGTGTGATAGGAGGAGATACAGCTGGAGTTATTAACCCTGGTTATAAACCCTTAAATCACTATTTCCTTGGAGCAAGATGGCACAACTCCCCTTCATAGTGGTGTGCATGTCACCCCACCGGGTCCCTCTGGGCAGGCGGTTTCTCACCAGTATAGGTTTTCAACAGTGTTTGAAATAAATTTAAAATATGTAGCATTAGAAATGACGGCAACCAAATAAATATCTGCAGCCACATCATGCTCTTGGTTTCCCTGGGGAGAGCAGTTTTAATACTGACAGTGTTGCCTCTGTTTTGGGGCACAGCCACAGGACAGACCTTATTGCTTTCTTCCTGCCTTTGTAAATTTAACTAAATTAATTTGATTTATATAGCCAATAAACGGGCGCTTGTGTTCCCTGCTCTCAGACACAATTGTCAAATGGACTGTTCCTGCAGCCACCTCTCCACCAATAATAACAACGTCTTTTAGTTGAAAATAATTATTTAAAGGGGCAACTGTCCTAATTGCCTAATGTCTTAATTTCGGGTCTGTTTTCCAGCGAACAACTAATGTTTTCCATAACGAGATCAGTTATCACCTCTGGGGATACAACCGCCTTCTTCCTGGAATGCTTTTCATGCCGGAGGACCTGCGTGGAAACCGAGAGTGATATTGTCGGCGAAAATCCCAGCTGACGCTACATGTTTCTGGCTGCGATACAGCAAAGTCCCGAGAGGCGAGTAGAGCCTGACCTCCGCACGGCCAGCAGAGATCAAGGCTGGGAGCTCCCCACCTGGGATTTAGCTCTACTACTTTGCGCTGAAGGGAAAACTCCCAGAACCTGCCATCCAAGAAGATTTTTTCCGGCAAAGCGACTATTTTGAGTTAAACGTCTCAATGTGAAAACATCCCTCTGCTGGCAGCAGTGGCTGAGGGAGAGTTCCCAGTGTGATTTGTGTGTAATAGCACTGGGACTAAAACCGCATGCGTTGCTAATCACGGCACATCGAAGAGTCAGGCAGTAATTTAAGGCTTGATTTCTTTTGCGGGGGGTGGGGGGGGGGCTCAGTGTTTCTATTTCTATTTGGCATTTCTTACCAGAAAAATCTGAGCCTTCAGTAAAACCGAATGTCCAGAAAGCTCAACGCAAAACCTAAAAGTGGGTTATCAAGACCATCCTGACTATATCTTGACCCATGACTAGAAAATAAACAACTCCTGTGGATCTTTTGCCAGCAATTAGGTAGCGGACAGCAAATTGCTCCTCCCCAAGCCCTTCCACCGCTGCCACCGACCCACCGAGCTATCGCCCTCAATCAAGGAAAGCCCCACGGAGCAGATGAGCCCTGACCCGTGGCCTCCAGGCCATCGTGCTCTGGCTCAGGGGGGCCTCGAGGGGCTTCCTTCCAGAATGCACTCTGGTTTACATTTTAAATGGCAATTTATAAAACCACAATGCAACTAACACTGAAAACCCAACTTGTTTGAAAGCAATGCCTGTCACGCAGCGTGACAATGGCATGCCTCAGGGTTTGCATTTTTTTTTTTTTTAATGTAAAGATATCAGATGATCAGCCGACTATCCCGGTGTTATTTCACCTCTCTGTATGAAGCAAGCCCATCAGAGACACTTTTCTTAATTACTCAGCAATCCCACTGAGATTCATTTATCTCCAGGATTAAAATATGGCAAGCATTTAAAGTGCAAACCAAATGATTGTATTAAAAGTTTGCCAGAAGGACTATCAGCATTTTATGTGTGTAACATGCCTGTTCGAATGATTTGGAAAGGTGGCTGTGATGTATTCCATTTAATTATTTCTTTCAATGGTTTTATAAATGTGCTCTCTACGATCTACAAGCAGTGTACATCTCGATTATATATGACATGTTTGTTTATAACTAAAAGCAAATCAATAAAGAGACTCCACTTTTTATTTAATGTTGCTATTGGATGGCTGCTCACAATAAAAGCCCCACAAATATTAGTTGAATCATAAAAAATCCAAACAGGCTACTTAACAAAGCATAAAAAATAGATGCCAGCCTTTGTTTTGGAATGAGATTATCAACCATCTGAAATGCAAAGCAGCAGGGCCGCAGCTTAAGGCACGAAGCAGCACCTTCGCCCCTCTGCCCGCTGGCGCGGTGGCTCCGTGAATCAAAGGAGCCGTCCTGCTTCAGAGAGCACCTACCACCCGCCCCAGCCCCACAGCCCGTCACAAGAAAGGAGGAGCCGTGACAAATTGCAGTCCCAAAGTCCAGATCAGGAGTTTTCTTGCATTCTTTTGGATCCCAACATCATTCAGCCCCTGATCCGGTGTGCAGCCCAGGGGTTGCCGCCTCATCTGCGTTCGTGCCATACCTGCTGAGGGTGAAATGCTCCGAAGCACAAGCACAAGCGGAATATAGTCACAATGGAGGACCTGACCCCTCTGGTGGTCTTGGGTGCCAAATTAATTTCCCTCTAACAAAAAAAAAGGCATATTATTGTTCCTCCGAAAAATCACTGGGGGAGGCTTGGCCACCCTGTGTCTCTTGACCCATTCGTTGCTCCCTGGCTGATCTGGAGCCCCTCAGCAGGAGGGCAGAGGTGTGGACTTGGGGACAGCAGCAACCAGGACATAGCGGGACCAGGCACAGAGAGGGTCTGGGCATTTCAGGGTGGAGGGCGCCCCGTGACACCCAAAGGTCAGCTGTAGGGGCACTCACAGCCCACATGAATGTCCTCAAGCCCCTTGGGAAGCCCAGCTTTTCCTAGCTCATGTGTTTACCTGACTTGGTTTTTGCTGTGGCAGCCCCCTTCACCTCCCACCACCAGTCTCACAGCGATGGTCTCTTGCCTCCCATGGTGTGTCTGGAAGTGGCCACATCTATAGATGTGATGGACTTCTCCACCTCAAAGGTCAGGGCAAGGAGAGCGGTGGAGGAGGAAAACAGCACCCAGATGAATTCGCACTTAGCAGTTATTGCTAATATTACAGGTTCTCATCATGAAAAAGTGTGAGCAAAGAAGAGGATTCAAATGGCTTTTGCTTCTTGTACATCTTCCTTTTCCACCATTTGCAGATCCCTTCAATTAACTTCTCCTGGAGAAGAGAAAGCCCTTCTAGATCCTTTTCCAAGGCTTTGTAGCTAATGTAAGTGGAGCCCTGAGGGGCGTTCGATTTGTGTTTGAGTGTCAGACTCATTTACGGTTAATTTGGGATGGATCCACTCCACTTTGCTTTGCTGGACTGTAGCACGGAGGCAGATCTGTTTATGAGATGCACTTTATTACCAGCAGAGGTACCCTCAGGGCACTACATCAATTTACAAGTACTTAGTCGCTGCTTTCTCTTAACCCTCTGACTGCCAGAATATTTGCATTTTGTAAGTTACATAAACAGTAGTCCCTGGCTAACGGGGGCAATTTCTTTAGCTAGTGGATCCTAACTAACGAGACAGGAGTAAAGCATCCACCCATATACTGGTAATACTGTCATTGCACCGTGATATTTCAGCTGGGGATCCCTGGGATCTTTATGTGACAGTGCAGGGGACAAAAAGAGCATAGGGGTGGGTGGCTAGTGAGCACATGAACCACCCTCTGCAGATAGACTCGGGGCTTGAGTGACCCATCACTGCCTGCACAGAAGGTCTGGGCAGTGCCTGGAAGAGGCACTTGGAAGAAAGCCCACAAGACCCAAATTTCAGAGCTCTGCTCCCCTCTCCACCCCCGGCCTCGTCCTGCTTCCTGGAGTCGGAAGTCGATGGGGAATCATTTGGGTGGTTTCACCCCAACACAAGAACACCATGAAATCCTGCTGGTCTCCTGGATGCTTAAAGGATGCTGTGAGCCCTCTGCAGGGGCTAAGCCAGGGAGAGCTGACCCTTCCACCACGGCACCGTCCCCATCGGTGGCAGAGAGGGAGAGGGGCATTTGGGGGGAAGGAGGCTAAATAAATAGAAAGGAAACAGTGTGAAAAAGGAGCTCAGGCTCAGGTGTGACTCGATCTGCTAGAGCGGAGAAAATTGTCCCTGATGTTTTCCACTGGAAAACAGCTTTTTCACTCAATAAACATTTTCAAGAACATGCTACTTTCAATGATTTTTTTCATGATCTGAAAAGTTTTAATTGCTGAGAAACTCCTAAATATTTCCATTTCTCAAGCTCTGGGTTTCTGATGGAGAAAGTTGAAAAAACATCAGCAGGGACAACAGAAGTCCCTGATTCCACACGGGGGTGGGGTGAAAAATCCCCATCGGCTCTGGCTGCAGTCTAGAAACAACCCAGGAACAGTTTCCCATCCTATTTTCTCACTTCATGGGCAAGGAAAACTTTGCCCTCTGTTAGGTCTGCAGAGAAAGCTTCCTCCAACATCCTCACGAGAGGGAGTAATGGTTACACCATGTAGCACAAGGGCAGAGGCAATGACACTGTGTCCTACGTTGTCAGCCTTCTCCTAGACTCTTAACAGAAAATAATGTGAGAGGAGAGAAATGGACCCCCACTGCACCAGCTTTTTTGGGCCATTTTTCTGCTCCAATCTCACTTTGATGAAAGTTGGGGCAGAAGAGAGGGGCAGTAAAACAGGGATCTGTAGGAAATGATAACAGAGAGAGCATGTCAAGAGGGTTTAAATGGACAGCTTACATCGGATGGAGGAGCAAATGCAATTAACACAAAGCATTTTAAAGCCAATGGTAAATGACAACTATGTTCCTTTGCTCCTTATTATTGAATCGTGTTGGATTAATCTGGCTTTAAGTGGTATTTCTGTCTCTCTCCTCTGTCACACAGATGCATCATCCCTGTGAAGCGCTGGCTGTGAGACGTTTCACATGAGCTTCAACCAGCAGCGTGGGATCAGCCTCTGTTTGCAGAGGTTAGAAATGGATTTCTCTACCCTACTGCTCTCACAGATTGTGTTTCTAGATATTACGTGGGAAAAAGAAATTTGCAAAACTGGGGCATTGACTGTTCACATTCAGATTGGCTGATTCTGTTCTTCCTAATAAAAATCTGGCTATTTTGGAGAAATGTTCTCCTGGTGAAAATTGCAGTGTACCACCACCAGGCAAAATTGTGTTGGTCAACCTTGGAGAAGACAGTAATGAAGAGGTGACCTTCCAGGACACATTTTTCACAGGTGCTCTGGGAAATCTCAGGTGCTCTCAGGTCTTGGGAAATAAGGAGCGATGGGTCTCAGCTACACACAGAAACAAACTTGCACTTTAAGAAAGTCCACTTTTATTATGGCCACCCTGAAGAGTGAAAGGAACAGCCCCGAGAGCTGTGTTGCTCCTGTGGAAGCGGCTCTAAGACTGTAAATGAAAAGTCATGGGTACTCTGCAAGATTTTCCACCGATCTCTCAGGTCATTTGGACAACTTTCAATTATTCTTTTCTGGACCACAAAGATGAACTAAAAAAAAAAAAAAGGAAGTTAAAATAGCAGCAATTCCTGGAAATTCTCCTGAGCTTTCTGGTATGGTCCTAGTAACAGAAGCAGAATGCCTGCATTCAGCGTTTGGCATTGATTGAATATATAGATTGGTGATGTCTCAACTTCTGTTTTAATCTTTCCATTACCTATGGTATTTTTTACAGGGAAAGACTTATTATTTAGAAAACAATTTCTATCAGCCTTCAAACAGACGAGAAGCTGCAGCATCTTAATGGAAGGTAAATTACTGGTGCTTTCACAGCCAGAGCCTCTCCCTGGTCTGATGGAAAGGTTAACCATTTAGCACCTCCTCAGCCTGAACACCGTTTTCCAAGTGAATGAATTTGACAGAATTTGTCATGATGTATTCAATAGTGGGACAAACTTCTCTACGTCTGCTGTGAGGGATGGTTACTCCATGCCAAAAGGGGCTAAATTTTTAGCAGTGGGGAAATCCCACATGGGGAGAGCATCTGGCAGGGGAACGACGTGCATGGACACGTGCATTGGTGGGCCACCTCATCTACCAGTGCCGATGGCCAGCATCCTAGTGATGGCCACCCTTTGGCTGCCAGATGGAGGCTCTTGGCCACTAGGGTAGTTTGGGTGATCTGCCTCCACCTCCCTCCCCCAAAGCAAATGAGCAATTTCACTTGAGTGCCGAAATCGGATTCCAGCCGAGGTGTCTAGGTGGGGAAGGCAATTGCTTTAATCCATTAAGCTACTTTAGCTACCCATCTTTATCTGAAACTCACAGACAGAAAGTGTCACTGGGAACCTGATGGACTTAACTGCTTAGTGCAATCAGCATTCCCGAGTGCAAATTGGGGTTTCTTGGTTACCTTGCTTAAAAGGGAAACGGCCAAAAAGAAAAGGCTCTCTTACAACCTTGGATGCACCATTTTGGAACCAAATCCTTGTCAGACAACCTGTGCCAGCCAAAACGTGTCTCAGAAGAGGACGGGGACAGCAGTGGTGTGGGGTGTTTGATCTGAAAATGGCTGCAAGCCTGAGAGCCCGTCTGTTTTTAAAAGCCAAGCAAATCCAACACAAATGCTAAAAAGCGTGGAGTCAGTTAAATCATTTGGACTGCCAGCAGACACTGGTGTGACATGTTGATTTTCCTGTCTCTCCCTGTTATTTGGTAAACCGCAGAGGCTTCCCACACCTCCAGCTGTCACAGGTCCGTAATTTAAGGAGTGCACCAGCATCGCAGCGTTTGGATGACTGCGAGCGGTGCGATGCATAACGAAAGTCGCTTTTGGTGTCAGGCTTTTAAAGCTTCCCCCAGGCTATTATTGTGCTTAGGTTTTGACAAGGAGGAACTCTTTTCACAAGGGGGAACGCTGAAACCCACCTCCAGCTCTGCCTGTGGGTGGGCAGCAGACAAGAGGCTCAGACGACCCTTCTCCATCCTGCATCCTTGTACTGCCTCCGCCCCAAATTTCCACACGAAAGTCAGAGAGGGACCAGGGAGAATTTGGGAGAGGACGTGGAGCTGGCACCAAATGTGAGGGCAGCTTCCCAGGCTCTCAGGTGAAACTGCTGCAGCAATCCCTGTCCCCAGGGGTTGAGCCTTGGGATGCCTTATCCCCACCCTAGACCCCTTCTCAAAGGCATCTTGAAACCTTGGCCAGATGTCCCAAAGCCCTCATGTACCACCCCCACCTCACCAGCCAGCTTGACACAAAACCTAAAATGCTTCATTATCCTTCACGAGGTTATTAAAGGCAATGAAGCGGGGGACTCTGGGAGGTGAAGGCTACGTCCAGTGTCACTAAATCAGGGAGGGGTGTAACAGCTCAACAACATGCCCTCTTACAAGGCTTTGAAGGTCAAACGTAGAGGTACCAGGAAGATTTCTTGTTATATTAGCCTTTATAACCCACTTAGGTGTTTTCTTCCATACGGGGTCCCTTCTACGTTTTGCTCTGACACCCTGAGCAGGTGCGAGGGTGCCCAGTTTGCCCAGTTTGCCCCCTTCATTCCCTGGATCAGGAGAGGACTGCTCTTTGGTAGTGTCACCCCACCTGGGGGTTTTACTGGGGAACAGTGTTCTGCCTCTATGTCCACCAAGTCTATCTTGAAACAGTTGTCATCAGCCAGAGTTTCCCTTCATCCACCCCTCCTTACTTCTTTTTCCTTACACACTCAATCTTGTGGTGGTTTTTTTTTCTTACTATTTTTTTCCCTCTCATTCCTTTTCCCCTGCAAGTTGCCAATTTCTGGGTTTTCTGGCCCTTCTCTCACCTTAGGGTCAGGGCTTTGCTCTTTCCCTGGGGGACAGTCACCAGCCTAGGACTTAGGCTGGCAGAAGAGACAGACCAGTGCTGCCCTGGGGGAGACCACAGCCGCTTGCAGAACAATTTCCTCATTTATATAGCCCTGAGTCCAGCTCCAGGCCTGAGGACAGAACAGCTTTCCCCATGTTTCTCTTATCACCCGCAAAGACGGTTTCCAACTGTTTCCTAACTCCATGGCTGTTACAATTGTCCCCCCAAAACTGAGATGTATGGTGATTTAGAGGGTTTTTATTCCACAACACAGCCTCTGTTCCCCAGACCCAGGGCAATTCTCGCTGATGGTTGATGGTAATAGCCACGTGGATGAGAACCAGGAGTAAATTGAAGACCCCCTTGAAAACAGGGGAAACAGATGTTCAGAAGGCTCACACTCCTCATCGTTAACTTCAGAATGTAAATGCCTGCTAATTCCTCATTTTATTGCCCAGCCTCCCGCTCAATGTCAGAGAGAACAATCCTGTAGGGATGCTCTATACATCAGCTCTGAAGGTCACGGCAGTGGTGGCAACGTACCTAAACAGGAGAAGGGAAAGGGGATGGGGGACTGCTGTCGCAGCCGGTGGGCTGTGGTTGGGAACAAAAGGGTCTCCTGAGCAATTGTGAGGGAAAATGAAGTATCAGGATCCGACAGCAGACAGGGGAAGGGGCAGCCCTGTCCTGCACAAACGGGATTACTGGAGTTGAAGATTATCATTAGCTGGATTCCTGACCACTTTTGGTGTCCAGATTTTTCTCAGTAAAAAGCCAGGACATTTTTTCGCTTGGGATGAAGCTTGTAAAAGACAATTCCCTGAATCCAGCATGACTTTGTTGGGAGCTGTGTCTGTCCTGGTCTTTTCTCTGTGTAGAGGAGAGTTTTACTACCTGATGAACAGAGATTTAACAATATCTGTTCTGTTGTGTTCTCACTCTCTCGCTTCTTTTTTCAGGCATTTATTCTAACGCTGTCCCGCTGCTTTTCCATTTCAGCTTTCCTTCCCTCTGTTCTCAAGCACTGTCACTGTTCAGCGCCAGCTGACAGTGCTCAGGACCACAGACGGGGTGGTGAGCTGGGGGACGATGGCATTTTGCAGTCGCTGACCATGTCACTTAGACCTCCACGCTGGAGCTCACACTCCCTCGGGACCTAACTCCTTCCGTACAGGAAGGATCCTGCAAGAAGAGCACCCATAAGGAGATTTTGCTGAGAATAACACATGAACAAGTTAGAGGTGTTGCATCTAGGAGGTTCCTGCACTTACTGCAGCTGCTCAGCTGGCCGCCGCCACAGCAAGAGGGACCTGGAATTGCTCATGGAAGAAGGTGTAATAGCAAGCAGAGCCCAGAAGACACAGGACATGCAATGGGTCCTCTAACCCACAGCATGGAGGAGTGGTTCACTGGGCCTTGATGCACAGCAGGGAGCACTGCTGATAATATTAAAGCTGGATTTACAATGCAAAGGCTTAACTACTGAGCTGTATCTCCATGTAAATGGATTACTGTGAATCCATGTATGGAAAAACAGCAGCATGGATGAGTGGAGTGGAGCTGAGGCGGGCAGGTGCATCCAGCGGGAACAATTTACTGTGTTAGTTGGGAGATCAGTGGAAACTCCCCTCATGTTCTCTTAATGTCCAGAGTTTCGCTTAATAAGCAAAGAAAACATGCATATTTATTCTAATCTTTAACTGTGCATATGAAGTATAGGTCAAATATATATTTGAAGACAGCATGACCACAGCGGTATTCCTTGGAGCTCTGAGTAATAAAAAGGCACCTAAGAAGTTTTCCACTTAACAGACCTCAGTATATCATCATGGACACTTGTTTGCACTTGAAATGTGACAGTTTAATAACTCTGAAGTAACTGGAAATAATAATTGAGATGATGGCTGACTAGAGCAGTATTAATTATCTGTAACAAATCCATCGAGCCAATATGCTCTTGTACACATAAGATTAGCTTCGGCTAGTACATTAAAAGGTCAGCATGCAACGAGGGGTGGGAAAACAAGATCTCTGATTTGTGGACATACGCTGCAGACAGTCAGGAGTGAGGTATTCCAGCCCTCATCCCGATGTTTATAAAAGCACAGGGGTATGTTATCCCAATCAATCACTTCCCATTTATGAATTCCAACTCATACTCGCCAAACACAGATCGCGTGCACATGTACAAAGATTATTTTTGATTAGCAGCTAAGACCCATTCCTGGAAAAGGCCACAGGCACAGAGGGACTTCGCAGCTGTGCCTACAATCACCAAAACATCTTTGGTCCATTATCCTTGAAGAATAAAAATTGCACAGTAATAAGGCAAGGGAGATGTCCAAAGTACAGTTAATTTTGGTGAGGCATATTGATCATTTTGCAGTAGTAATGAAGTGAGGCAATATTTAGAGGTCTCCAAGGGTATGCTAAGCAAGAAGGTTTTGCCTTGGTGCTTCAATGGGATGCATTAGAGACAACACGGACAACATCGAGAAACCGGTCAACAAACCATGAAGCGATGATCTGTACTATGACCACATCCCCTAAGTGCAAGACTCTCATCAATATTCAAGTGTCCATAGCAAAATACCATAAAATAAACCAGTAAGATGTCAAAGGCTAGTCACAGAGGAGTCAGGCAAACAAGGACTTCACCGCGTTTAGACATGACCCGGCTTTTGGTGAGAGGGGGGGTGTGCAGTATATTAAGCCTGAAGCCAGCAAGAATTCAGACAAGATAAAACCCTGACATCAAAAATATGGGTATGCATGAATGCATTTTTGTCATATTGCCACTTTCATGTCATAAATGCTTTGCCTAGTCTTTTTGAGATCGTTTCGTACAAAATAAATGGAATCCACACTGAGTATAATATTCGGATCATGGGATGCAGGCATGCACAGTGTCAACACCTCCGAGTCGGGTGTAAGGATGGAAGTTGGTCTCATGAGGGACAAGGACTGGTGTGGAAGCGACTGTAGCGACAGACCGATATCCCTTCTGCATTACTAATACCAGACATTCAAGGGCAAATTATTCCTTTCCAACCTTTCTTTTTATGGAATTTTTCTCTTCTCCCAAAAGATGTAACATGTATGTTAAAAGGGAGTTGGAGACAGTAGGCAACTTCTCGTGCAGGGAATTATAATGACTTTCAAAACGAAGGTTTAATATTAAGTACGGGCACCTTGCTTCATGGCTGAGACCTGAGCGCTCTCTACTAAAAATGCCATGAAGCACAAGGGCAATCTGGTCACTGCCTTTTACTGTTGCATCAAATTCTATCAAGCAGAAGGTTTATTCAACTCATTAATATGAAGAGGTTTTTGATCTTGTTTGTCTTTTTAGGATAAGCAGATGACATTAGAGTTTGCTTCAGATTCTGCCTCCCCAATCAGCGTAACCTGCTTACTACAGATAAGTGTGACAAGTTTAATTTATGCTGCAACAGAACAGTGATGAAAGCTGCTGAATCGAAATAAGATTTTTGATATAGCTTTCTTACCAGAAAAGGAAAGCGCACGGTAATTCGTACACTCACTCATACACACACAGCCACTGAATCTTATGACATTATTAATGAAGATGTTTGGCTTTGTTATTTTTAATGCCTAAAATATCTTCTTTGTTGGATGGCTAACTTTAATGTCATATTGGTCTCAGATTTCTCCCTGAGGGAACTTGCAATCTGTATTAACAACCCAATTCAACAGAGAGGCCCATTTAACACTCTTATTAGCTCAGTACAAAGATTAATTAAGCAATAATCTCTTCCAAACAGCTCCTCATCAGTGGTTAATAACATGTTTGTTAGTTAACTTCCTAAGGCTAGATCTGTGATGGCAAATGTTCTAGTGAACTGGTTAACTGTTTTAGCAATTGTTAAAGGTTTTATTGCCGATATAAATTGTACTTCACGATTTGTAACAGGAGCAGTGTTCATAAAGAGTTATCTGCAAAAAAGCAGATTTAGCCATGTAGATAGAAAGCCAGTGATTGAACCAGTGGGGATCTAAGACTCAATTAGAAAGAAGGCCATGCTGAAGATAACTGTATCTCTAGAATGGTCTTTACAATACTCTTTACAGAGTATTTTTAAATAAACCTAAGACTTCTGTTGGCTTTTTGAATGTTTTTATTTACAACAGTTTTGTATTGCCATCTAACAATCCTTCATCAATTCCTTTTCCAGCAAGCCCGCCAGCAGCAGCACATGCCAGCAGTGGAGGGATGGAGCGGGCCGTGGGCGACAGCTAAGAAATATTTGGGACCTGGCTACATATTGCCCTGCCCACCATTAATCCAGGCCAAAAGCTGCGTAAAATGTAATTTTTGTAAGGCTGGAAAGAAACTTTCCCAGCTCTTGATCAGTAGCGTGTGATGAATCGCAAAGCTACCTGAGTCTTGCAGAAGGGAGAGGAAAAACCCCAACAATTCAATTTAGTTTAGGGTTACATTGATTGCTCCTCCATCCCTTTATGGGACAGTGTCAGCATTTATCAGATTAAAGTAGGTTACAATGCCTGCAGATAAAACATTTCGTTTGGAGCTGTGGACCTTGTGCTTTTACGCCCTGCTTAAAAACAGTGACATCATGTAGAATCATAGAATCATCGAATTGCTGAGGTTGGAAGGGACATTTAAGATCATCAAGTCCAACCATTAACCTAACCTGACAAAACCACTTCTAAACCATGTCCCCATGCACCACGTCTACCCTTTTTTTTAAACACCTCCAGGGATGGCGATTCCACCACTTCCCTGGGCAGCCTATTCCAATGTTTGATAATCCTTTCTGTGAAAAAAAGTTTCCTAATATCCAGTCGAAACCTCCCCTGGCATAACTTGAACACATTTCCTCTCGTCCTTGTCACTATCTCTTGTCACTAGGGAGAAGCCCTCCTAAAGACACAGATTGCAAACATTTAGGACATCTCTGCCCATGGGCAGCCCAAGGTGTGATCAGCCCCGCGGGGCAGTGGCCAACACATTGATGCTCCTCATCAGAGCTGCCCCCTCTCCGGCGCACAGCTGGGAGCAGCACACCGAGCCCACGGGACCCTCCATGGCACCGAGACCACTGCAGAGGCACCCGACACACTTCTGCGTGATGGCAGAAACTCTGCTGCCTGCGTTAATGCGAGCTGAAGGCTGATGGCTGCCCACACTCTGCTTTGTCCTGTGCCCAGACCAGAAAAATTACACCCTGGAAACTGTAGCAAAAACATATATATGTATTTCAGTATCAATCAGGGCCAAAAGCCAAGGAAATTCCTGCTTTTTACCTAATATCCCTTTTTTGATACACAAATCAATACAACAGCGATTAGGTACTTTTAGACCAACACAAAATATTTCTAAAGAGAAAAAAAAAAACAACACACCACCTGATAAATCCTCCTCTGCTGTTCCTGGGTGAAGAGCTGAAAACCAATTTCTACGGTTCAGAAGCAAGCAGGGAAGGAAAACATCTTTCCAGATATTGGATTTATCACTTTGGTAGTATATCAATTTAATCATGTCATTCTCTTCACAGTTCACATTGGTTTATACAGGTGAAAATTAGAGTTGAATCTCCCATACATAAACGCAATCTTTCCTTTCTATCCAGATGTGCACGGCTGAGCTGAGGCTGGAACTGATAGATGCCTGTTGCTAGAAAAAAAAAAGTCTGACTCTAAAATTCTCTATCTAGTTGCCTTATTTATTAACTACCCAGTACATTTTATTATAGGCTCCAACAATTTAATGCAAAATCAGACCATTTTATGCTCCTACGGTATTTGAGCAGTGTTAAATTGCTTTTCCTAAAACGGTGCTGAAATGGGGCCCTAATTTGAACGTTTCCTTATGAACAAACCTTGTGGTTATGCAGCACTCCTGTGATGACATTTCCATGTAGATGGTGATGCCATCGGTCCTGCGTTCCAGGAAAAGACTCGTGTTCCCATTCAAACACGTACAATGAAGAGAACAGCTCTGTTTTTCACAGGTTTAGAAATGCTTTAAAAGCAGTGCTTATCAGTCTTTTCTTTTTCTTTTTTGAGCTTCAGATCTCCTAAGATTCCTTGCTTCCACCTGGGTCAGAGGATGCTGTGATTTACGCTAAGCTGTCATCAGACAGCACTCCCCATTTTTTATGTATAGTTATGAATGCAGCGTTAACTAGATCAAACAACAAGATAGGATCGTGCATCACGCACCGCACGCGCTTTAGAGTCTACTGATGAATAGGCGAGGCCGTCTTTATAATTTGTGCACCAAGAAAGGAAAAAAAAGAAAAAGCGGGTTAGATTATAGCAATAAAAATGGAAATTAAAGGGATGCATACAGCAAATAGATTATGCTATCATTCCAGAGCAGACAGCGGAGAAGTCACAGTTGCCCATTTATGTTTTGACAGTTCATGCATCAGATGAGATTTGCAAAGAGGGGTACCACTGGTTAGGGAAAGTGCAGAACAGAGTAGTTGCTGCTAAGTGTGAATTTAACAGCGCATTTATTATTTGGGCAGCTTGCTTTTGGATACGTTGGCAAGAAAGCCTTTTGCAAAAAGAAAAAAAAAAATTAAAAATTCAGATCCTGCGGGAAAAATGCCAGAGTCAGGCGTGTTATCCATCAATTTATCTCTCTGACAGTGGTCCTGACCAGACATCTCAAAGGAAAATTCAAGAGCCATCAAATAGGGTCTCCTAATTTCTACCAGAGTTAGACAAAGGCTGACCTAGCCTTCTCAGCAGATCTTATTGTCTCCAAGAGGTGAGCAGCTTAAGCCCACAAATACGACACCCTGCAAGATTCAGACATGCGCAGGACGGTTCCCGAGCACAGGAGTGTGACTGAGTCTGAACGATCGCGTGACTGAACGTGGCCCGTCCCAACACGAATTCTCCCCACACGACTTCCCCATGTGATTTGGCAGCTGGGACGGGGGCTTTCCCCAGCAGGCAGCCGTCCCATTTCAGGAGCGAGGACAGCTTGCTCACACAGAAACAAACTGCTGGGTACCAGGCGCTCGCAATGCCCAAGAGCCTTCCCCAGTCGGATATAAATTCATATAATATAAGCTGTTATAGCCACAGTCTCAGTTTACCTCCCAGGAACAACTGTATATATTCACAGCATATTCAATCCTTTTGGAAATCTTGCTAAGTTTTAGCTTCTGCAACGTCCTGCAGCTTGAAATCTAAGCCTGATTAGGCACTGTGAGGAAAACAAGAATTTCCTTTTTATTATTCATTTCTGCCACTCTTTAATTTTACTGAAATGTGACCAAACTCTGTCATAAGGAGCAGGAAAAAAAGTGTCTTCTGTCCTCCTTTTTCTGGACCCCTGTTTCATTTATTGTAATCATAACTACTATTACTCCTTTCCTTTCTAAGGACATGATCCCAAAATTTTTAATAACTTTGATATGAGATCTTCCGCGCCGTCCCCAAGTTCTCACCTGTTTGGCAATAAGCTTTCCTGTGTTAGGAGCCTACTCGTACCGCAGTTTCTGCCTTTGCATATATCTTCTTTTCTGCATGTATTCTTCTATTTTTGGCTTTATGCACGTCTCTTTACATCAGTTGGAAGTTTTCTGTGAACTTCTGGCACTGATATTGCTAACCTATAAGGTATAGATGGTGATTAAATTTTCCTTTTCAGTGATGTATCAATTTGCACGTCCTGATGTTAACTCACAGGAGGGCTTGAAATGAGCTAAAGAAATGGGCCACATGGCAGCAAACGCATCTCTCTGGGTTTTTCTTCAGTTTTAACCGTGATTTGCAAATTTTCCCATCTTCCTTCTCAGTTACCTCTTTTCCAAATCACAAATGTACAGGGAGGTCACCCACTGTGAGCTGCTTGTGATGAGACGTGATCATTTAATCCTCTCTGTTACCTTCTGTTTCCCAGCTAATTTTTAATTCACACCATTTCTTTATCCTTCACTTGCTACAGCTTAATTTTTTTCTCGTAACCTTGTGCGAGACATTTCAAAAGTGCTGTGAATCCTCTTGCTAACTCATTTTCTGTGAGCATGCAAGACACAGACACGGGAATAATGTTTGAGACAGAGGCAACTGCAGGTTTCATGCTGACCCAAAGCACCTTTGCAACTCAGAAAGTAAATTTTGCGCACACCTATTCAGGTCCTGAGGTGGTTTCCAGTATCCGTCTTTAAGATGGATACGGGCAGCTCAGGCTCGCCTGTTCTTTTGCTGACCTTCTTCATTTTTTTCTCCTTATTTCTCACTGGCCCAGTTTTTCAGGAGGCGGCACTCGTACTCCGTGTTTCTCTCCACTTTCAGGGCTCCCTTGTGTCTGTAGGTTGACTCCAACTTCTGCAAGTATAGTGGGGCAGCCCAGGTGAGAATTCACAGGTACTACAGAGAGTAGTAAAACCACTCCTTTCCCTGCTGGAATCACCCGCCTGGAGCCATGTTAGGGCTCCACTGCCTATTTCCAGAGCTTTTTCACCACTTCATGGTGTGCTCGTTCAGCACACCTAGATCTTTCTGTCTCCATCATTCTGATGAGCGAGCTCCTGGCTCGTAGACGTGTGTATTCTCACTCCCAGGCTGACAATTACAATTTACACTACTCAGTTCTGTCCCATTTCTGCTACTCCCTTCCTCAAGTACTTTCCATGCCGTGCCCCAAGCACCCCTCACACACGTAATATATTCAAACAGCAAATTTAATCATGAAGTAGATGGGAAAGAGCACTTCCCATTGCACCCAAAGCTTAAAATCCCCATCCATTACCTGTTACTTCAATCATCCCTTTTGTTTAGGAACTGCATGTTTGCAACCAACAACCCTTTCACACGTTAATACACACTTCAAATCTGGCAGCCCATCGCTTTGTAACTCAGCAGTTTGTTCTAGCACGTCTTCTGACACTTCAGTCTTTAAAGATAATACCTCGATTTCATTACTAAGGACAAAGCAAGCCTGCAGTAGGTGCATCCCTGACAGTGAAAGCTGATATCAAGAAACCAAACTTCCCCAGAATGCACCTATCTTCCTTCGTCTATTGATCCCTACTGATAGGGCAGAGGCAACGAAACCAGCTGTTCATTATAAAACCACTGTCTTCTTCCAAAAAGCTTAAACTATTTGGGGTTTGGATGCTATTTTAGCACTTCTCTCCCCACACATTTGGACTCCTTTATTGATTATGATGTGACAAATTCTTAGGAGGTCAGGTTGGTTTACGAAACCCCTTGCATCTTGACGCTTGGCCACGTTGCTTTACTTTTGAGTTCAGGGCTTTGTTTAGAGCTTTTTATTATTATTTTAACAGTACAATTACCATTCTCAAGCTGTCTCCTGAAATTGCATCCAAAAAACCTTGGATGCCCCCACTGCCCACAAAACCTTACCTACTATACGACATGTGTCCCAAGACCAAACATTTGCTACCATCTCCTTGGGCTTGCCCCTAGCATTAAGGCAGAGACCTCTACAGAAAAAACAACTGTTTTGTACAAAGTCCCTTTGAAGACCGGACTTTGAGCATTGCTGCAAAACAAAGGAGGTTTCTCCACTCTCGTGAGACCCCACCTGGAGTACTGCGTCCAGCTCTGGAGTCCCCAACATAAGAAGGACATGGACCTGCTGGAGCGCGTCCAGAGGAGAGCCACGAGGATGATCCGAGGGCTGGAGCACCTCTCCTATAAGGAAAGGCTGAGAGAGTTGGGGCTGTTCAGCCTGGAGAAGAGAAAGCTCCGGGGAGATCTTATTGCGGCCTTTCAGTACCTAAAGGGGGCCTACAGGAGAGCTGGGGAAGGACTTTTTACTAGGGCATGTAGTGACAGGACAAGGGGGAATGGCTTTAAACTGGAAGAGGGCAGGTTTAGATTGAACATTAGGAAGAAGTTTTTCACTTTGAGGGTGGTGAGGCACTGGAACAGGTTGCCCAGAGAGGTTGTTGAGGCCCCATCCCTGGAGGTGTTCAAGGCCAGGCTGGACGTGGCCTTGGGCAACCTGGTCTAGTGGGAGGTGTCCCTGCCTATGGCAGGGGGGTTGGAACTTGATGATCTTCAAGGTCCTTTCCAACCTAAACCATTCTACGATTCTGATGATTCTACGATTCCTGAACTCTTTAAGCCAGTAGCAACCATTCGAATTGAACACACATCCCGTGCCCTGCCTCGTTATGGGCAAAGCAGCTCCAGCCAGTCTGCTCTCTGCCGAAGGGCAGCCCTACGGCAGAAAAGGGGGAACACAACTGCATTGAGACAATTCAAACAAAAGCCCTAATTTTTGTAAAACTGTCTAAACTCTGTCTTTTGAGTACACCGTGCAGATGGCCCACCGTCAAAATCAGTATCTCACTCCACGAGCTGAAGTGGTAATAGGCCAAAGTACTATTTGAGATAATGAATGTGACAATATCCCAAGATACGGGTCATAGCCCCATTTGTGTCTTGAGGCTCTCAAAATCTGCTCTGCCTGTGAATCCATTACGGCTGCAGGAGCTGGGCGTAGCATTTTGCCTGGGTGAAAGCCTGCCTCATCTTACCACCACACATGGCAGCTGCTTCTCCTGCAGCTCCACATTCCAGACTGCATCTCAGGGATGCTGAAAACTAATTTATCATCCAACTAGGCACAGCATGGCCTCAGCAGCAGAAGGGGCTGACATCTCTGCTTTGGTACAGGGGCCACTTTAAAGTCACTGCCGCAGCTTATAAGGACAAACCGAGCAGCGAGAGAGGCTTCTCCACATTTTCAGACTTGGAGCTGGAGCACACCAGGGCACCTGAAGCATATGCTCAGCCCTGTCCTCACACTGCTGCCTGAAACATTACAGGCTCCCGTGTACCGCTGCCGGAGCCTTGCAAGATAAGAACTGGACTAAAATTCTTCCATCTACTCCTTTCCCCACTCAAAATCAAGCTCGAAGAGAAACAGGGGGAAAGGAAGAGACATGTTAAAAGGGCTGGCAGACCACATCAGAAAAGAGATGACCACCACAGGGAAGAGAATGGAAAGTCCTAAAGCAAGTTCTTTGATTCAGAGGAGTTTCA